>JAUTBV010156025.1:0-25033 GCA_032361325.1 Lepetodrilus fucensis | reverse complement strand
TAATTAAAAGGAAACCACATGAAAAAACTATTTTTAATCATCGGAGCACCAGGCTCAGGAAAAACAACAGACGCAAGTATCATTGCAGAGAAAAATGAGAACATCGTTCACTACTCTACAGGAGATATGCTACGTGAAGAAGTAGGAAGTGGAAGTGATCTAGGTAAAGAGATAGATTCTTACATTACTAAAGGTGCGCTCGTACCACTAAAAATCATCGTAAACACTATCGTATCTGCTATCAACAACGCTCCAGTTGATAATGTACTTATAGATGGGTATCCAAGAAGTACAGAACAAATGATTGCATTTGATGAACTTGTGAACCAAGAAGACAATATTGAACTGGCTTCTGTAATAGAAGTAAGGGTATCTGAACAAGTAGCTAAAGACAGAATTCTTGGACGTGCAGCAGATGCCGCTCCAGGTGAAGAACGTTCTGATGACTCTATAGAAGTATTTTTTGATAGAATGAAAATCTATACTGATCCATTGGCTGAGATACAAGCTTTTTATACACAAAAGAACTTACTTCAAGTTATCTCAGGAGAGAGAACGCTTGAAGAAGTTGTAGAAGATATGGAAACATTTGTAAAGAGCAAAATCTAAACTTTTATTATTGGTGCATGCAAATGCACCCTATTCATCATATACACCATGATATTAAAGACTTCTAATACACCTTCTTTACTAATAATACACTTTTATAATATTTCTCAAAATTTCCCATTCTATATATATGAGTTACTAATAATAATTTAAAGTTATGTAATACATAGTTAATAGTTATACTGTATATTTACCTTAAGTAGGATATATAAAATCCTATATTTAACACAAAGGAACAAGAATGAAAATTTATACACAAGGAATAGCTGCAATAGTCCTATTAGTCGGACTCACAGGATGTCAACCAGATAATTATGATAATAGTAAATCAGGTATTATTACGGCAAAGACTTTAAGCTCATATATTAACAATTGGGAAAAGAATAAACCAAAAGGTACAACAGGTCGTCTCATTATTGTACAAGCTGGAGCAACATCATCAGGAAAATTTTTAAAACATGATGATAAAAATGTAGCAGTGTATGAAATACCTGCTGGTGGGGCTTGTGACCCTTCATATAGACGTCATGATGGTATGGCAAATGTACCTGGTGCTTTATTAGAAGGAGCTTATGTAGATGGTATGATTAGTACTTTCAATATGGATCCAACAAAAGACTTTGTCGTATTTGCCGTAGGTAAAGGATCAAAAACTCTACGTGAAATTGTTCGTTCGTGGTGGGTAATGAGATATTGGGGCTGGGATACTGAACGTGTTGCTATCCTTAACGGTTCAGTAGATTACACTTTTTCAAAATCAAGTGGATTATCTAATTATTTGGTAGAACATGCAGATATGGCTCCTGTAAAACTTGGTAAAGATGGAATGCCTGTAATGCATAATGGACAAATGATTCCTATTGCACCTTTTTACTCTATGAAAATGGTTCAAAATCTTCAAGCACAAACACAGATTTATATGAGTGATATGATGAAGATTGCTGCAAAAGACAATAAAGAAGGTTATTTTATAGCAGATTCACGTGGGACTAAAGAGTATACGGGAGAAAAGAATTCAAGATTTAGTGATGATAAAGTATGTGGTCCTAATAAAGATGCAAAATGTCTTATGCCTCTACAAGGACATATTAGAGGTGCTATAGACCTTCCATATACTGACTTCCTTATCATGAATGACCAAAAAGAAGATCTCAATAATGATGGAAAAATTGACAGTAAAGATGCTTCATATAAATTTACATCACCAGCAGCTTCTGAAAAAATATTTAAGGCAAGTGGGTACAAAGATGGTGATGAACTTATCACATATTGTCGCTCAGGTCGTAAAGCAACAGTTGTAAATCTTATTGCTGACATGTTAAATTATTCTCCAAAAATGTATGATGGATCATGGGTACAGTGGGGTGAAATGGCAGGTGGAAGAACCGACATTAATGGTACAGAAATACTTCCAAAAGGAAGTTATATGGATCTTGACAATCCTAAATATACGGTGGTTATAAAACGTATCGATCCTGAATATACACAACCAAGTTCTATCTATAATATCAACTTAGATGCTACTACTTCAACTAGAATTACAGAAGAAGATATAGCTTATATGAAAAAATAATTTTCATAACTTCGCATTGAAACATAAATATCCATCTTTCATAGATGGATATTATTTCTTACTCAACAACAATAACACCTTCCACCAAAAGATTTATACCTTCACCACGCTTATGCCAACGCTCACCTATCGTATAAAAAGAGACAGCATATGTTCCTGCTACTAAGTTAGGATTATTCTCTTTTTCAAAATAAAACTTCAATACCGAAGTACTGCCCCTGTCTCTACCATTTTGAATGGCAGAACTACCATTTATCTTCGCACTTATGTTGATAGCTTGTTTTTCACCTGTTACAGTATTGATTGCTTGAACTGTAATTCTTGTAGTTGTAGAACCATACCAAACCCCTCTTACAACAGCATTGGAAGCCAGTACACGCTCATTGTCTACAGGGACTAAGAAGTAGAGACTAGAACCAAATCTAGCAGTATAATCTTCACTCTCTTCCCCAAAAGTCAACTTTTCTAAGGCTACATAGTCTTTACTATCACCTAAATAGAACCACTCTTCACTTCCTTCACTTGGTGTAGAAGCATTATCTGCTAGAGCAATAAAGTACTTTGTCCCTACTACAAAGCTATCGCCCTCTTCTACTTTAACGCCATCAACATATGCTTGAACTGGTGCATAATGGGTATTGAGCATTTCATTAAATTTCTTTTGTGTTGGAAATTTATTAGTATTTCCAAAAATCTCGGAAAAAACTCTTAGTTGTTTAAGTGCTGTTTTTACTCCATACTCCTTCCCTATGATAATAGGGTCTTTTAAGTCATAATTTAAAGGGGCAATGTCTCTACTGTCTAGCTCTGTGTTATCACAAATAATTTTTGCATTTTTATAATTTCCACTTAGAGGTAAATTTAACTGAAACTGGTTCATTCTACTGCTATGTTTTCTCGTTGAGAGAAGGTTATAACTCACTTCTTTGTTATCTTCTTTTATCACCACTATTTTACAAGTGGTATCAGAGTTTTTAGCATTTAATACATCAGCAGAAAAATAGCTTCCGTAGTTACTGTAGAGTGCTGGATAGATAAACGTTGTCAAAGTCTTTTCGGGGTCATAAAATCCAAGCAAAGTCATCACAGGGATTTTTGTTGCTGTTGGTTTAGGGTAAATGACTGTTTTTTCCTGATATGTTTCTG
Source organism: Lepetodrilus fucensis (assembly GCA_032361325.1). Lineage (NCBI taxonomy): Eukaryota > Metazoa > Mollusca > Gastropoda > Lepetellida > Lepetodrilidae > Lepetodrilus > Lepetodrilus fucensis. The sequence goes on along the minus strand of JAUTBV010156025.1, from coordinate 21,705 downwards.
TCAATACATTCCAATCTTTGTAACCAGTAGAACTACTATCATCAATCATCCCTGATGCAGAGAGATTTTTCTGAATATGGTAACTTGTATAAGGTGTGTAAAACGTAAATTTAGAAAAAAGACTATTTTTAGGGTTACCATCTGCCATGGAGTCTTTTGCATAGGTGTACAAACCTCTAAAAGGTGCAACTCTTTGTGTTTCACTGTGTGCTGCATAACCTACAGAATCTGTCCAACGTAAATTCCCTATAAAACGATTTTTATAGGTGTCATAACTCCAACCACTCATATAGTTATGAATGGACTCAATACCTCCAGGGTAATGCCCCATACCATGGTCATGTCCATACTCATGGCTAAACTCATTTCCATCAACATCTATAAGCGTTAGCTTTCCAGCTCCTCCACTTAAACCATGTTCCTCTATTGTAGCTCCACCTCTATAAGGATGGGTATATTTTCCTCGTGCCGTATGCACTAAAGTCTGTCTTATTATACGGTCATGGTAATCATCTTGACTCTTGTCTGAAATAAGACCAATATTTGCCTTGTTAATACCTGTAGAAACCAATGCCTTTGCTATGACCCATCGCATATCTCCAGAGTAGACACCTCCATCCGTACTGGCACTCTTGTCTGTATAGACTGTTCCATCATCAAGCACTACTTTAGGGAAATGTGCAGGAGCATAGCGTCCCACTGTGTATTTTGCAACAGGTGCTGTCTGAAAATAGTTAAGTGCATACTCTGCTATTTTATTGTACTTATGGTAAACATTTGGGTTCTCACCACGTGGCTCAACAAGCATTCCTAAATCAATGTTATTAATCACCAACTCATGAGGGGCTCCTAGTTTAATCTCATCAGCTGAAAGTGAAGCAGTTTTTTGCTCTACACCATTTTCATCTATTTCTGTGAGTTCTATGCTCATTTTAGGAGTCATAAAATTCCAAGGAATCTCACCTGTCCATGAACGTTTTGAAAAGATTAACTTAGTACGAGTGTCTTCTGTAGATTGGTCTGCCAATCCTAGCTTTGAAGGCTCTTTAAGAAGTGCTGTATACTCTTCACCACTTTCATTGCTTACTTTCATCTGTATGCCATGTACACTACTAGCATCTTCCATCATAAACAAAAGCAGTGCCGAACGATACGTCACAGCCAAAGACCTAAACTCACCCTCTTTAGGGAATGGGCGATGCATTTGACTTTGCATAAACCACAACTGTCCCTTTAAATCACCATTCATGTTGTTCGTAATGTTGTAGTCACTACTGTAGTCCATGAGTGTTTTATAGGTATCTACTTCATTTTTATCTGTCACAACAGTTACCCATGTTGAACTACTCTCTAAAGCATCACTGATAGTAACATGGAAACGGTAGGTATGGTCATTTATCAAAGTATGTGTAGCATGAATGTTACCCTCTGCGTCTATAGTAAAAGGAACATTCTGTTCACTAATACTATAGGTGAGAGTATCGCCTTGATAATCTTTTCCAATAACCTGTTGTACAATGTCTCCATTTTCAATATCAGAACTAGTTCGTACAACAATATTCTCTTCTTCAAAAGAAGGTTTAGTAGGAAGAGTTCCATAAACTTCAACTTCACCTACATGTAAAGACTTGTCTCCCCCTGTCGCATCTAAATTTCCTTGCATCAGTAGGTATGACTTCTCAACAGGTGGGTCATAGGTAAAAACTTGAACCATATCTGCTGTTAAAGTTTTATCTAATGTTCCCATATCGGTACTACCCACTATATGTGCTGTAGTATTGAGATACATTTTTGCATTGTTTAGACGATCGGGTCTATAAGAAGCATTGCGAATGACAATTTTATGTATCTTAGTGCCTGTTTCTAAGCTCAACTGCCACCAGTTGTTAGGTTCTACATCATTGGCATGGTTATATGTATCATTATTCTCATCTATTGCATCGATGGCTTTATGTCCGGCCCAAATATCTCCTTGGGTGGCTTTACCGTATACATGTGCTAGATTAATAGCTGGTTTCACATCAATTGTAAATGCTCCTAAACTTATTAACTTAGTCCCATCAGACACAGAGATAATGATATTTGTACTATTTCCCTCAGCACTTGGAATACCTTGAAGTAATCCTGTAGAGGTATTGAACTCTGCCCATGATGGTTTATTTTGTATGCTATATGTTAGTATGTCTCCATTAGCATCATTAGCTGTTGGAAGAAATTGATACATACTGTAAATATTTGTGGTTATTTTTGCATTTCCTGTGATATTTGGAGCTACATTTGGTACAGCGTTAACATATACTGTTCTTGTTACTTGCTCTGCACTATTTTCAGCTTTGTCATTGACATCATAACTGACAGTATAGGTACCTATGCTTGAGGTATCAACATTTGACACCATCACAATATCTGCTGTAATATTCCCATCTATATTATCTTCAGCAATTGCTCCTGCATCTATATACGCATCACCTATTGTAATATTTACATCTTCCCCTATACGTGTAATTACTGGTATTTGAGTGTCAATATTATTGTTATCTGTATTATTTGTTTCAATATTATTATTCTGTTTACTTATCCCTGAACCACAAGCAGTCAGTACGTTGAGAGTGAATATTAACACGATAGTGTATAAAAAGTTTTTTGTGATTATTTGCATATTTAGAACCTTATTTTATAATATAATTATTATAAAGTCAAAAAGTCAAAAAAAGTCAAAAAAGTCATATACACATTTAAACGTCTACTCATCCCTATAAGCTGTAACATTATAGGCTTCAACTAGCCCTTCTTTACCTAAACACTCTTTTTCAAAGAACGCAACAATCCCTTTTCTTTGGCAGTGTCTTTCAAAATCTTCCACACTAGCCCATGCTTCGTTAAATACTATAGGCATACTATTGCCCTCTGAAAAAGGATTTTGTATCTGTTTCGTTACCCTATAACGTAAACATCCCTCTTCTCGTAAAGTGTCTGGTTCCAATGCTTTAAGTGTTTCAAAAAGTACATCAAATTTTCCCTCTTTGGGTGTAAACTGTGCAATACAATAGAGTATTTTAGACATTATATTTCCTTTTAAATTTAATTTTAACGTAACATCTCTTCAAGTGTTACTTTTACATTCTCACCCAAAGCACCTACATCATAGCCACCTTCTAAGAAAAATATATAGGGGACTTCCTTATTGTCTAAAATACTCCTTACCATCCTACGAATACCATTCGTTGTTATATTTAAAGATGCCAAAGGGTCACTCTCGTGTAAGTCATACCCTGCAGAGACCAAAATAATATCTGGTTCAAATTTATCTATAAAAGGTGGTAAATCATTTTCATAAATGTCTAAAAGTTCTGTATCTGTACTCTCTGGCATCATCAAAAAGTTTGCCGTATAGCCTAGCCCTTTTCCCTCACCTCTATGTGTCTCTGCACCTGTTCCTGGGTAGGCAAAAGCTTGATGAGAAGAAAAGTAAAAAACAGTATCATCCTGCCAAAAGGTATCTTGTGTACCATTGCCATGATGTACATCAAAGTCTATAATCATCACTTTTTCATAGCCTATGCTTTGTGCATAGCGTGCTGCTATGGCAATATTATTGAACAAACAAAAGCCCATAGCTTGCGTAGGAGTCGCATGGTGTCCGGGAGGGCGTACCGCACAAAAGGCACGTTCAAACTTCCCTACTTTAATCCCATCAAGGGCAACCACACCTGCACCTACTGCCATAGATGCTGCGTCATAAGAGTCTACACTGCAAATGGTATCGGAGTCTATACTCCCACCACACTCACTCAAACTCTCAATATTTTCTATATACTCTAAAGCGTGTACAGACGCAATAATAGAAGTAGACACCTTTATAGGAGACACAAGTACTAATTTATTTAACAAAGGTTCAATAACTTGATTGATAGATACTAATCGCTGTGGAGATTCAGGATGCATTACACCTGTGTCATGTTTCAAATAGATGTCATCAGTAATAAATGCTACTTGTTTCATCTTCTATTATATCTTCTTTTTCAATGCTTCTATCTCTGCACGTAAAAGTTTTACTTCCTTACTAAGCAAGTTCATCTCATTTTGAAGTTTTAATTCACCTTTTGTTTCTATAGAAACAATACCTTGTTTTACTTCAGCTTCTATAGCTTCATCTAATAGTATATAGATAACTTCTTTACCTTCTACTTTTATAACTTCACTTTTAAGTTTATTTGACTTCACCATCTTCATCACATTAAAAATACTTAATTTATGTGATATGGCGTAAGATTTTATTGTTACCTTTTTTGTCAATTATTCTACCTCATTATTTTAGAAATATGCTATGTGCAATTTAAAACTTATTTCGGATATAATAGGATAATACTCTTTAAGGATTAACTATGTACTCCAAAAAATTTAAAATACTCTTTTCTATACTTTTTATTTCTGTACTTTCTATACAGTTGACTTTTGCCCAAACGGTAATAGAGATTGACAAAGAAGTAGATCTTGCCATTGAAAAATTTAAACAAGACATAGAGGGAGGAGAAAAATTTCTTTCAAAAGTCAAAGGGTATGCAGTTTTTCCTACTGTAGTGAAAGCGGGACTAGTCATTGGTGGTAAATACGGAGAAGGTGCAGTGAGAGTCAATGGTAAAAGCAAATTTTATCTGAGTATGTCCTCTGCCTCTATTGGCTTACAAGCGGGTGCACAAAGGTACTCTATGATTATAGCGTTTGTTACACAAAAAGCTTTAGAAAGTTTTTATAAAAGCAGTGGTTGGGAAACAGGACTAGAAGGATCAATTACCATTGCTCAATGGGGCGCGAATAAAGATATGTCATCTATCAGTTTTGAGAAACCTATTATTGCATTTATCTATAACGCAAGAGGTATTATGGCAAGTATTAACATTGCTGGCACAAAATTTGAACGTATTGCGCCTCAATAAATGATTATGTTATACTCACACTCAAATTTATACCTAAAGGATTACAATGAAAACCATTAAAATTATACTTACTATACTGCTACTATGCAGTACTTATTCTCTCGCAGAAACAAAGACAAGCATTGATGCAGATGCAAATAAAGTGATTAATACATTTATTGAGGAAAATAAAGGAGGAGATGCTTTTTTAGTTAAATCTAAAGCATTTCTTGTCTTTCCTAGTATCAAAGAAGCTGGATTTTTTGTAGGAGGAAAATATGGAGAAGGTGTACTACGTGTAGTCAAAGAATCTAAAGCATATTATAGTATAAAGTCTGCTTCAATTGGTATGCAAATGGGTATGCAGGAATATTCTATGATTATTGCTTTTACCACTGATGCAGCGCTTAATAAGTTTCTATTAGATGATGACTGGAAAGCAGATGTTGATGGTAAAATTGCTATGGCTGAGTGGAATTCAAAAGAGGAACTGGATAAAATTAATTTTAATGATGACATGGTAGCCTTTGTCTTCAATTCAAAAGGTTTAATGGGTAGCTTTACTATGGAAGGTACCAAATTTGAGAGAATTAAAGCTAATTAATCCTTAAAATTGATATATATCAATTTACTATCATACTAAAACTGCTACAGTAAAAAAGATACCTATCGATAAAGGATGATAATGAAAAACTTACACTATGGATTAAAACTCTTTTTTTTACTACTTAGTATGACTGCGTTTATAATAGCAGAAGATACAGCTCGAGAGATCAATGCTGACAGCAATGAAGCACTTTCTACATTTTATAATGATGTACCTGGAGGCAAAGAATTCTTAGCAAAGGCTAAAGGATATGTTGTCTTTTCTGATGTCAAAGAAGCAGGATTCTTTTTTGGTGGTAAATATGGTGAAGGCGTCTTACTTGTCAATGATAAAATTAAAGACTACTATAGTATTACATCTGCATCTATAGGATTACAAGCCGGCATACAAAGCTATGCGCTAATTATTGCTTTTACCTCTGACTCTGCCTTAAAAAAATTTATGAATGACGATGATTGGGAGAGTGATATGGACTTCAATATCGCCATGGCTGAATGGAATAATGATGAAGAACTTGATGATATAGATTTCGGATCAAACATGGTTGGATTTGTATTTGATTCTACAGGAGTAATGGGTAATTTTACCATGGAGGGTACAAGGTTTGAAAAAATCACACCTGATATAGACTAAAAGTACTAAGAAGAGAGATTGAACCTCTCTTTATAAGAACACTTTTGACATAACTCTTCTACTGCTTTTCCTTCTTTAAAACCTTCTATTATATTTGTACTGCGAAACGTACCTAGTATTTCGTCCAAACTACTCTCATGCAAGTCACCAAGTTCAATAATACCATCACAATCTAAACAACAGGGTACCACTTTACCTGAAGCGAGTATAGCAATATGAGACTGTAACCCTTGACAGGTACCATCTCCATAATTTTTATTTGTAAGAGAAGGCCACTGAAAATAGTTGTCAAAATGTACCAATATTTTAGAAGCTAAACGTATACTCTTGGGACGATCTTTATCCATGGTATCTAAGGATAAAGAGATATTAAAAGCTGTAGATAATTTTTCAAAGAGCCTAGCATTAAATGCCCGTTCACTCATTATCTCATCTAAATTCCATATACGTAGATTGATAAACAAATTTTCTTTTCTGTCTAATTTAGCCTGACAAAGATCTAATACAGGCGTGATGTATTGTTCAAAAGTAAGAGATGTATCATTTTTATTAAAACTATTAAGTGAAATATTTATCTGTTTCACACAAGGATGAAACAGCGTATTGTAACTGTGCTTCTTTAAAAAATACCCACTAGTAGTTAGCATAGCTTTAAGCCCATACTTATGTAGGATATCAAGGTATTCATGTAAATTTGACTGTGTAAGTGGATCCCCTACCACATGGCAGGCTATCTCTTTTGTGTAGTATTTCACTTGTGCAATGATTGACTCAAAAAATATCAAATCCATCTCTTTGTCAGGCAACGCTTTGGTAGGACAAAAGGAACAACTCAATCCACAGACATTGGTTAGTTCTATATATACTCTATAAAATTTCATTAAAAGCTATAAGAGATATCAGCAAAAACCATATCGTTATCTTTGATACTATCAAATAATTTTGAACCACCGATATAGTCTACAACTCCAACATTTGCAGAAATTGCATCTGCAATATCATATTTTATCCATGCACGTTGAAAGCCACCTTCATCTAACTTTTTACCGTATAGTGAGATAAGGTAATTGGCATGTAAAGTTGCATTTATAAAATCTGAACTAACACGAAAAGCATGTTGATACGTATTTTTTTCTATGGCTATAGTTTCATTAACTAATCTATTGTCATAACTATTCATATGCCTAAGTGAGATATCGTATGAAAACATCGTATCAGCTATACCTTTATACTCTACTCCTACAAGTGCATCTGTACGAGAGAAGGTATTTTCTCCAGTTGTAGTAAACTTGAGTTTATCAAAATAGGCAAATTCTGACTTAAACAACCATTCTGCCGAAAGTACATTAAGTGCCATACCTGCCATATTTATTTTACTATGAACCATATGAGGACGTGGAGAAAAAGCTATACGTACTTTATCATCATACACATGTGCACCATAAAAATTTACATCCCAACCAGAAAATTCACCACCCACAGAAAGTGCGTAAGTAACATCATTTTCACTTTCTTTAGTAAAATGGGGGTTAGTCATAGGATTATAAGCTGAGCCAAATGCTGGATTTTTAGAAAATCTCTGTTCTACTATAGCAATAGGTGTCACACGCCAATCATTTATAAAGTAATCAAATTTTAACATACCTACAGGTAAACGTAAATCTTCTATGTCCACCATGCCAGGACGTCGGTTATCTAGAGGATTAAGTATATCTGTAATACGTATGGTATCACTTCTGCCCCATACGACAACCTGACGTCCAAGTTTGGCATCAAGTACATCTGTAAGACTACCTTCTACATACAGATCAAAAAGTTCTGTTTCATGACGTCTTTGTTTTAGCTCATCCTCACTATAGTATTCATTTCTTAAGTCATATACAGCATCATAATACCACTTTGCATTTGTCTTAAAACGCCATCCATTTTCAAATTTATGCTCGTAGTCTAAAAGTATAGAAGACTTAAAAGAGCTAAACTTATCATAAGGTCTTACCCCATTATAAGAATATGCTACTTGTTGTGTAAGTTTTCCGGTAAGTCCTTCTATAAAATATTTTTTTTCTGATGTTGTTTCATCACTCACATTATTCTCTTGTGTCTGAATCAAAGGGACATCATTAAAACCATCCATCACATCATCTGAACTACTTTTCTCCACTTGTATAGGCGTATCATCAAAGCCATCTATGGCTTCATCTATACTCTCTGCATAAAGTAATGAAGAGAGTAAAAGCCCACTCAATGCTAATTGTATCTTCATTGATTATAGTCCTTTTTCAAGTCTTCTTGTACTAAACATAGTATCAGATATATTTTTATTGAGTTTAATATGACTAAATTGTAGTATGGTATTATGTACCATACGTTTACCTTTTTTAGTGGTCATCGTAATCATATCTGGCAACCATACACCAGCTTGTTTGTGAAGTTTTTTAATATCCATATATTTTTTCTTTCCATTACGCATAAAGTTAATACCTCGTACTACTACATAGTTATCTTTTCTTACTATAGCAATAGTTTTAGTGTATCCTGATTCTTTTCTTACTTTTTTTGTACGTGGTGTGCCTTCTATCATCCATGCATCATGTCCTCTTACTTTTGTCTCTTTAAGCAGTTTAAAATCAAAGTCTTCTAAATCTCTGTCTGTCATATCAAAGTACGAAAAATCAGAACCCATAAAACTAGAACTCTTGTCTGAACTTGGAATACGTTTCACTTTTTTAAGTGCTGGGAGATAGAGCCATTGGTCATCATCTTTGCTTGCTTTGTCATAGTCATATGTCAAGAATGCTGTATTTTTCACATCTGCTGGAGATTTAAAAAACATAATATTATGCTTGTCTTCTCCAAAATCTTTACCATACGTATGTAGGTTACGTGTACGTTTTTTACCATTTTTATCTACCAGTATCATACGCATATCTTGCTCTAAACTTTTTCCATCGTCACGCGCATCTACTTTTTCCATAATAGCTCTGGCTTTTGCATCATCTGCTAGAAGGTTTGTTGTAATAACGCTAAGTCCTAAAGTTAATCCGATTAATAATTTTTTTGTATTCATTTATTTTCCTTTAATATATTTTATTTAATCCAGCCACGTTTTGCCACAACCATCATCAACGCAGGCGCCAATAAAAGGTCAGACAAAAGTGCCAAGATAATAACAGAACCTGTTAACAGTCCAAAGTTTTGTACCGAAATCATATTTGCCATCATGTAAGCATAAAAACCTAAAGACAATACAATAGTGGTAATGATCATTGCCTTACCTGTGGTATAAAAAGTTTGCTTAATAGCTTTAGCTTCATCACCACTTTCAAGATAGTATCTCCTAAAATTGTGCATAAAATGTATAGTGTCATCCACAGCAAGACCAATAGCAATACTTCCGATAAGTAAAGTGAACATATCTAAAGGTATTGGCTTAATAGCCATAATTAATAATCCTAAGATAATAGGTGTAAGGTTTGGTATCATACTTAATAATCCAATACGTACTGAACCTAAAATAAGCATCATCATTAAAGTAATCATTACAAAAGCAATCGTATAACTGGTCACAGATGAATGGACAGAACCGGCAAAAGTATTAATAAGCAGTGGTATCATTCCTGTTGTTATAACTTTATCATCAGGAAACGCCTTAGCTGCTTCTGCTTTTACAAATGCCAATACATCATGTGATTTCACTGCATCAGTCCATGGTAACTTAACTGTAATACGTGCTTTAGAAAACTGACTATCCACTACATCTTCTAAGTCATCAGAACCTGAGTTTTCAAAAAGTAATAATTCTTGTGAAACAAGGTCTGCATCTTCCGGAATACTATATGATTTTTCATCATTACTATGTAATGCTCTATTGGTCTCTTTGACAATTGTTGCTAGTGAGACTACTTTTCCTATATGGGTATATTTGTCTGTATAGGTCATAAGTTTGTCGCTGAGTTTATTGAGTCTATTCAAATGATCAGGATCATTCCATCCATTTTCTTTACTTGTATCTACCACAATTTCTATCGTCACTGTACCATTCATTGTTTTATCAATAGTCTCCGTAGATACTCTATTATATTCACCTGGTTGGAACCAATACAGAGGGTTATGAGAGAGTTCAATTTTACTTGAAGCAAACAGTGCAGTAGCTACTAATATAGCACTAAGCGCAATAATTATTTTATAATATTTTATAGGGAAAAGTGCCAAAATACCCATAAGTTCATCAAGTTTACCAAACTCATTTTTAGGCTTTTGTTTAAGCCTAGTAATACTCAAAAGTGCGGGTAAAAGTGTGAGTGTTAAAAACAAAGATATCATTACTCCTAATGATGCAAAGGTACCCAAATCTGCGATAGGTGCAACCTCAGAACCATAAAAAGAACCCACACCAATGGCTGTAGTCACAGATGTCATCGCTATAGCTAATCCTGAATGACCCAAGGTATATGTCAAGGCATCTCGTTTGTCTCCAATCTTATTAAATCTATCAAAGAAAATAGAAAGTATATGTACTGTAGCGCCAATGCTCACAGCTAATAATAATGAAGGTACTATCTGTGTTGGTAACTTAAATGCTGTACCTGCCCATGCCATAGCACCAACAGTAGAGAGTAGTGACAAGATAATAACAAGTAAAGGATAAAATACCGCAGATATTCGTCTAAACATCACAAATAAAAATACTATAATAATGAGAAACGTAATACGCATAAATTTTTGCATATCTGATTGCATTTGTGCTTTAAGTGCATTATTTACCGCAGGACTTCCTGCTACATAAATTTCAAAATTATCTTTGTTGTATTTTTCAACTATCTTATGTATTCCATCTAAAAGTTCATGATTTTCTGCATCTGTAAGAAATTTTTTCTCTTCACTTTCATTAGAATTTTCACTTTCTTCAGCAAACCCTTCATCAAAAGCATCTTCATCTGAAACTTCTTTTTCTCCTTCATGAGAATAGGCATCAGTTTCTATCACTATTGTGGTCATTTTACCATCACTAGAGATAAACAAATCTTTATAAAAATGTGAATCCATAGCACGTTTTTTAATACCATCTACTTCTTCTTGTGTAGTAGGAAATGGTTCTAATAAATCATCAGTAATAAGCTTATCACCCTCACCTCTGGTATTACGTACATTATAAAGTGAAGTAACATCATCCAAATAAGGTACCTTATTTTCTATCTCTTCGTGTAACTCTCTAAGTTTTGTAAGAAAATCCAAAGTAAAAACAGTATCACTCTTGATAGCCAACACGACACGCTCATCACGACCAAACTGTGCTCTAAATTTGTTATATTCTATAAGTACGGGATCTTCAGGATGCATAAATCCTTCTGTAGAGGTATCCATTTTTATCTGTGGAACATGTGAAATGGGAATCGCTAAAAGTGCCAAAACCATAAATATCACTTTAAATGGATTGTCATGTATGTAAGTTCCAAACCTCCCCATCATTGTTTCTAATTTATTGTGCATTATCTTCCTTTTTATTTATTTGCTAATTTTTTAACTGATTTAAACATTTTTTCAACATTTTACCTCGTGTATCCATACCACCAAAAAGATGATACCTATCAAATCTTCACACTATAATCTTAATCCTTTGTATAATTTGTATTTTTATCTGCTACACAGAGTAAAGCCGGTAAATATATGAGATCAATCACCAATGCAATCACCAGTGCTGTTGCAGTCACCACACCAAAGTTTTGGTTAGGGGTAAAGGTAGAAAAGACAAACATCGAAAATGATAAACTTAGTACTACTGTCGTAAAGAGTATCGCTCGTCCAGCATAATGTAGTACTTCATCAAAAGTGTCTTCCATACTAAGCCCACGTTTTCTTGCATCAAAATACTTGACTAAAAAGTGAATGGTATCATCCACTGCTACCCCTATGATGATAGCTCCTGCTATGGCTACACCCATGTCGATGGTTAATCCTAGCCAACCCATGACACCGATAACAAGTATCACTGGCAGTAGGTTTGGCAAGAGTAATATCCATAATATTTTGAGTCTTTTAAAAATAAATAGCATCATAAGTGAAACAATAAGTATCGTTAAGGATAACGAGTATATCAATGTATCAGTGATGTCTTTTTGCATATATGCATACATGGCTGTTTGTCCTGTAAGGTTCATACTATAAGGAGTCTTTTGCCACCATTCTTTTGCAAAGTTTATCATTTTCATATCTTTAGAAGTATCTACTATATTGGTGAGTACTGTAACACGTAATTTACGTTGATCAAAGTCCATTTGATCTGTTATTTCCATACCTTCAGCTAATCCTGAACTATAAAGAAGCAGATACTGTGCTACATGATTTCTTGTTTTTGGTACTTCTTCTTTACCATCTAATATTTTGTTATATCTTTTAATAGTATCTAAGAGTGAAGAAATATTTCTCACATCTTTGGGAAACATAAGTTTATAATCTGTATAAAATTTTTCTATAGTTGTTAAAAATGCTGGTGACTTAATACCCTCTGCCTTTCCTGAATCAATAACAAGTGAGTAGGACATAGAACCGGTTAAATTATTCATTGTAAATTCAGAAGATTTACGTATCTCTACTTCTGGAGAGAAGTAGCGTATAGTATTTGAATCCACTTTTACAAATGCCAAACCTATACCCATAATAGCCACGATGAGTGAGCCTAAAAGTATGATTTTCTTATCATTTTTTACTATAAATGCTCCATAGCCTGTTATTCTCTTTTTTTCTCTTTTAGTTATATCTTTTTTTATAGGTTTTTTAAGTAAAAGTAATATTGCAGGCATCCATACCATAGATATAATGAATGCCAAAATTGCACCTGATGCTGTAGCTATACCCAAAGTGGCAACGGGTACCACCTTTGAAATAGCAAGTGTAGCAAACCCAACGGTAGTCGTAAGAGATGTAAGAAAAATAGGTAAAAAGTTTTTCTTTATAGAATGAAGAACTGCTTCTTTATTCTCCAAGCCATCTATTTTAGCCATGAGCCAAATGGAGTATATATGTACAGCATCTGCAATACCAATAGCCACAATGAACACAGGAATATTGGCTGTAAAATTGTTAAGCTTGTACCCAAGTAAGGTCTGTACCGCAAGTACAGATAAAAAGGTAAAAAGTACTACTGCCATAGGTACTAAGGCACCACTCACTCGTCTAAAGAGCATAAAAAGAAGTATCATAGAGGACAAAAAAACCAGAGGTGTAAAAGTTATCGCATCTTTACCCGCTATATCCACAAAAGCTTGTGTCATGGGTGGCCCACCATTTAGCCAATATTTATACCCTGTACGTTGTGCTTCAGGATCGATGATGGCATGAACATCTTTAAGTACTTCTGCAGAAATATCGTTACCTTCATTTGCTTCAGGTTCAAGACGTGCAAATATCATGGTGGTTTTACCATCTTTTGAAAGAAAACTATCCACTATGATACTATCAGAGGTTGCTATCTGCTGACGTTGCTTTAGGTATACTTCTGATGCTTCAGATAAATCTTCCATAATAAAGTCATCTACGAGTACATCATTAGGTTTATCTACCTCTGCATGCACATGTTGATAGTTTGTTATACTATCTACTCTTTCAATGTGTGGCATTTCCCAAAGTGCTTCAGTAATACGTTGTATCGAAGCAAGGGCTTTTTTATTGAAAATACCATTTTCATCTTTAAAGACTATGGTTACGCCATCATCATTAGAAAACTCTGAACGAAACACGTCATAATCTGTAAGAATTTTAGAATCTTTTTCAAACCATATACGGTATGAACCGTCTATCTCAAGGTGCTTCAAGTTTGTGGCAAGTCCAAAAACTATAAGTGGCACTATGATGACTATCGCCCATTTGAATTTGTGTAAAAAGTCTATGTATGATTTCATTAATTTTCCTCTATGAATTGTTTAAGTGCTTCAATGTATGTTTCAAAGGCTTCACGACCCACAGTAGTGATATGTACCACCGTCTTGGGACGCTTGCCCTCAAAAGTTTTTTCTATACGTACATACATCTCTTTTTCAAGCTTACTTAAATGGGTAGAAAGGTTGCCATCGGTTACACCTAAAGACTCTTTAAGTGCCTTAAAAGGTAGTTCATCGTTAGCGATGAGCTGTGAGACCAACTTTGAACGTATAGTTTGGTGTAAGAGTGGGTCAAACATAAGGCTACCCTACTTCCCTTCTTTGAGTTGTTGCCACGCAATAATCGCTGGCATAATCGAAAGTCCTAACACAATAAAGACTTGAACTACCCAGATATATGTACTGTCTGCACCTTCAATACTATTGTTGATAAAGCCTATAACCAAAAGAATCACAGATGCCATCATATTGAACCGTGCCATCTGAGTAAATCGTTGTATATTTAGTACAAAACCTACTGCAAAGTAACCCATAGAAACCAAAAAAAGCCAAAGAAGAAACATAGGTACATAGAGTTTATACAGAGCGAGAACTGCTGACATAGCTATCATGAAAAATGACATCATCAAAAAGTTTTTCATGATAAACTGCTGTCTAAGCGTACAATCTTCTATGTCATAACTCTTATTTACTTTTTTAGTCAAAAAACCTTCTGTAGCAAACCCTATGGTTATCAACACAAAAGAGACCACAGTACCAAGCAAGATGCTTTCTTCATACAAAGGCACCATCATAAAGGTCATAAGTATGGCAATCACTGACCAAACATACGTTGCATGATAATTGTATGGAAAAAATGTTTGCTTATCTACAAGATGGTTCTTTATCTCACTTATCTGACGTAACGCTTCTCTTTTTTCCTCAGACATATTCTAACCTTTTCAAAGTACTTTGTTTTGCAAAGTATATACTAATTAACTTAAATAAACCTAGTTTAACTAAGGAAACCTAACGCCTAAACTCTATTTATACATCATCTAGCTATACTACATATATTATGAAAAATTTTATCCCATATCAATCAATACTTCTTTTATCTACTGTAACACTCTTATCCGGATGTATTGGAAATTGTCCCAAAAATTATACCTCTACTATACGCTCTATTATGAAACCAATGAAAGAAAATCTTCAAAGCTTTTTTATTCAAGAGCAAAGCTACCCTAGTACTAAGCAAAGAGATACACTTCTTGAAGCATCAGGCTGTAAAATACTCAATGCTGAACAAAGAACATGTAGTTACAAAGGTGTGACCTTTTCTTACGATTCTAATAAAGGCATTCTATACCCAGAATCTACACAAGCACCAAAACAGAAAAAAAGAAATCAGTCTATTAGAGAAGTTACACCCCAAGAGCAACCTCCAGTAAAAGGTCAAGAAATATACACATTTGCAATCGTAAAAGAAGACAGTCTCTGTACTGTAAATATGACATCTCAAGGTGAAATGCTAGCCATCGAATGTATCCAACATAGTTGTCTGAAAATTGATCCATAATATCTATGAATTTACAAGTCCTAAAACCTCTCACCCTACTCTATATCGAAGATGAACCCCTCATACGTCAAAATGCTGTAGAGTATCTAAGCCGCTATTGTAAAAATGTTCTAGAAGCTAAAGATGGAAAAGAAGGCTATGCCCTCTACGTAGAGCACTCCCCAGACCTCATCATCTCTGATATTAAGATGCCTAAGCTCTCAGGACTAGAACTAGCAACAAAGATACGCCAAAGTGACAAACATATCCCTATTATATTAGCCACTGCACATACAGAGACAGAGTACCTCCTTAAAGCCATCGAGCTACAACTTATCAAATATATTATAAAACCCATCACAGCAGATAAACTTCAAGAAGCTTTAACACTTGCCTGTGACATATTAAAAGATGAGACTACACACATTATACTTTTAGGTGACACAATAAAGTACGACACACTCAATAAAACACTTATTCGAGACAATATACCACTAAATCTGACATATAACGAGACAATATTTTTTGATGTTTTGGTAAAAAATAGACAAAGAACCATCACTTATGAGGAGATAGAAAACCTTATTTGGTCATATGAAGGCATGAGTATGGATGCCCTACGTTCTTTGGTACGCGGGCTTCGTAAGAAATTAATGATAGAGTGCATAGAAAACATATCGGGTATTGGCTATAGACTAAAACACTAAAACCTATATGTCAAATGTAACGCAGGCAGAAAACCTAAGGATTCATAGCTACCGTCTTCTTCATATTTGTCATTATATTTTATGCCGGAGACATTCTTTTTGAAGAGTGCATTGATATTCATAAGTTCCAAATAGATTTCTAAACTTTGATCATTTGTATATTTATATGTTTTACCTATTTGTATATCTAAATCATAATTAGCATCAAGACGCTTACTATAGGGCTTACCATACACAGGACTTATATATTCTTTGCCTTGGTAGCTGTAGGTATTCGTACCTACTATAGGCGTATATGGCGCACCTGAAGAATATTTTGCATAGGTAGAGACTCTCCAGTTATCCCAAAAGTGATAATTTAGACTCATTTGAAGTGTATGTGGGACATCTCCTGCAAAACTATATTGTTTGTTACTTTTGGTATTGAGCTCTCTTTTGGCATTGACATAAGAATAGGCTAGCATGATATTTATATCTGCTATTTTTTTCTTATAGGTGATATCTAAACCATAGGCTTTACCTTTACCAACTGCCTCATAATTTGTAAGGTCATCTGCAATGGCTAAATTTTTAAACTTTTTATAAAATGGCTCAACAATCAATGATGATGTATCTGAAAATGTTTTTTGAAAGCTCAAAGTATAATGATAAGCCGATTCTTGGGTGTCTATCTTGGGATTACCAAATCCTTGTATGGTGGTGAGCGTAGAAGGACGTTGCGAATATTTACCAACCGCTGCAGAAATACTAAAATTATCTGAAAAATCATGTACATACGCTAAACGTGGATCTAGACCAGATCCAAAGTTTTGAAAATCAGTTTTCCATGCTCTCACACCATGACGAAAATGATCATTAGGTGTGATATCCCAAATATCTTGTAAAAAAAGGGTATATACTTTGGCTGTAAAGGTTTTATCTATATCTATAACATCTTGTTGTGATACGGGTGGCTCTGCATCTGTAGTAGCAGGGGCATTGGCATGTACTTTTGTAGGTGCATTGACACTTTTAAAATCTGCGCCTGCGGTGAGTGTGTGTTCATCTAAATTCCATACTGTCTCATGATAAAGTCCATACTCTACCAAGCTCGTTTTTACAAAATAATCTTCATTAAAAAATTCTGAATCTTGTTCAGTATTCATTCTATAAAGCAAGGTATTACTGCTTCTATTTTCCCCTATATTTACCCATCTTGCACCTATGGTATTAGACTTTACATCTACATTTATCTTACCTACAGCCACTGGGTCTTTTTCTATATTAAAAGTATCATTTATTTTAAGCTTGTCATTCATAGCTATCATTTCAAGTGAAAATATATTATCACCCATCTGATGAGTGAGTATCATTTGTGCATCATAAAACTGTGGGAAAAGCGTAAATGTCGTTTTTTTGCGTGGATCATCCTCATCTTTATCAAGCTCATCCATAATTTTATCTGCTACTAAATCAAAGTATGAACGTCTTCCTGAGATAAAAAGGTTTGTATTCTCCCCTAATTTTGCATCATAGGCAAAGTCTGCATCATACATGCCTATGTGTATACGTCCTTTACCAGAACCTGTTGGGTACTTAGGACTTATGTCTACCACAGCACCCATCGCTCCATAGGTCACATCAAAGCCACCTAAATAGGCATCTATTTGCCCTGTCATCTCAGGAGCAATCACTGAATGTAGTCCACCCAAATGAAACAGATACCCAATAGGTAAATGGTTAATAGTAAACCTTGTCTCCCTAGGCTTAGAACCATGAATATAAAGTTCAGAGCTGTCACCACTGTTTGAGCTCACTACTCCCGCAAAGGTTTTTAGTGCTTTTATTGGGTCGCCATTGGTGCCTGCTATCTCGAGTGCTTGCTTGGCTGTCATCTGCTTTTGCATGGGAGCAGCTTTCATATAGCCCTCTTTTTCAAATACTTCATATCCACTAGCTACCCTACTACTATCACCCTGCTCTTGAGCGTTAACTTCTATGGTGTCTAGTGTTACTTCTGCGTTGAGTAGTAGTGGTATAGTGATGAGGCTTAGTGTTATTAGTTTTTTATTTATCATTAGTCTTTTCCTCTATCTTTTTAAATCGTAATCTTTGAACATGAAATATACCATCTTTAAAATATAGTGTCTCTTGCATACTACGCCCTAGGTCTTTGAGTTTCATTTTTTCCCTTTCATTCTTTCATTTTCCTCAACAGAAGTAAACCAATTTGTAGTCCATAACATGGAAGAGAAAAAACATTTATTGTGACTCCACTTTTTATCGTCTCTTTCAAAATTATCTAAAGTAATCAAACTGGTATCTCTTGCACCATTTCGGATAAACGATTGTAGTGTTCTCACACTAATAGTGTAAGGCACTTGGTCATCACCTTGACAATGTATGAGTCTTAGTTTTGTTTTTGGTTTCCAGTTAAATATGCTGTTTTCTTTTAAAGCTTTTCTAAACCAATGATTTGGATTGGTTTTATACTGTGTTAAAAACGCTTGGGTGAGTAAGCCATTTTTACCTACTTCATCTAAAGGTAAAGCACTGTCTATTTGTCCAAATGTATGTTTGCCATCTAAAAGTGTATCCATTTGTGAAGCATAAGGTTCTTTGATAATACCTTTTATCTCTTTGCCATACTTTTTTGCATAGGCGTTTAACGTAAGTAAAGTGTAAGTCATTGCATAACTTTTGAGTGATTCATTCTCCCAGCCTAAAACAGCTCTTGCCATATAGTTTAGGTCATATGCACCCGCCATAGGTGCAGCAGCATCTACATGTATATGTTGACTTTCCAATTTCTTTAGCATAGCCATAGAGACGTATCCTCCCTCACTATAACCAGTTACATAAAGATGTTTATTTAACTTAATATCATTTTTCTTAGCGAAGATTTTTACAGCTTTTATAAAATCTACCGATGTATTGGCTAATGTATTTTTTATCATATAAGGATGATGATTTTTGCTTGAAGTACCATAGCCAATGTAATCTGCTTCTAGTGTGGCAAAACCCGTGCCCGTAGCACTAAAAAATAGTGATACTGTGCTGGGTTGTTTGGTTTTTTGTGCTTTTACTGTAGGGGCACTGTCATTGAGTGTTATCGTTCCATGACTAAAACTTACTAGCCCAATAGTCTTTTTTTTACCTATAGGTACACTCAATAATCCAGAGACATGGATGTTATTATTTTGACTGTCTTTTGTTATATATGGTATTTTATAGACTTTCAAACCATAAACTTTCATAGTATTCCCTACACCAAAACTCTCTATCATTTTACCTACTTTTTGGCTACTTACCTCAAATAATAATTCTCCCCCTATCACTTGCTTTGAGTTAGTTGGTTTTGAGCCTAATATATTTGTACATCCTGCCAATAAAGTGAGAAATGCCACAGTAAGAATTTGTTTTAAATATTTAGATTTTAATTTCATCTTTTCCCTTATATGTTGATACTCATAGTATCTCTAAATAAAATGAGGAAATAATGAGATAATTTGCAAAAGTATGACAATTTGACATATTTTTAATCAAAAATAGAAAAGTGGGATATACTTCAAATGCAGTCTAATTTGTTGTTTTCAAAACAACAGCTGAAACTGTTGTTTGATATTCGCAAGTTAAATCTTAACTGCGAAGGGTGGTGAAAGTAATGAACGACATTATTTTCATTTTAGCGGTGATTATTGCCATTTTACAATGGCTTTATAATCGTTAATTCATCTGAGAGAGTTTTAAACTCTCTCTTCAAACATTATTTTATCATAAACTCTTATAAATGTAAAGATATGAAATCATCCCTATCATCCCTATGAGATATTCAATCTATATAGTTTACCTCAAACTAAAGCTTCTTCATTCTAAACTCACTAATAGCTCTTATATTACACTGAGAGTATAAGGATTGAGCTATTTTATTATGTGTAGCAACATTAAGTCCTATCTTTTTATATTTTAATTTTTTAGCTATCTTCTCTACTTTTGCTAAGGTAGCACGTCCATAACCTTGATGACGGTACTTTTCTCGTATATACAGTTCTCCTACAAAAAGTAATTTATGTTCCTTTACTAAAAACAAATCGCCTACTTTTTTATCTTCTTCATTCAATATCTTATAAAAATTAAATTTTGATTTTTTAAAACCCTTTCCTAGATTTCTTTTATATTGGGCTTTAGACTCTTTATAGGCTTCTTTTTTAGTCCAAAAACCACTTTTAACACATTCTTTAGCATAACGCTTTATACTTTTTTTGATAAATACTTTGTACTCTTCTTTGGTCATCTTTTTTAGTTTTATCATTTAATTCTCCTCTACTATCTCACGTATAGCCTCAATCACCACTTCAGGCTTCTCTACCTGTATAAAGTGTCCACTCTCAACAGAGATAAGTTTACTCTTAGTAGATAAGTCTAAACTCTCTTTTTGAAGCTGTCCAAAGAATTTAGACAAGACACGTTCATCTTCATTTTTACCCTCTCGTTTAGCAGATAGTACCGTAAATGGTATATCTCCAAAATTCACACCTTTCGCAGCCTTAGTCATCTGTTCAATCATCTTTGCTTCTTTTATAGCTCCTTGATTACTCTCTATCAAGTAAGCATTGATTTCAGATTTTATTGCTTTTATCTTTTTATCATCATTAACAAATTCTGGCAACGCACTATTTACAGCCATACGTGTAAGCCCTGTATAATACGACAAAGATATAATCCAATCAGCAGGAAGTCCTGCTGATTTCATCTTGGCTTTTATAGATTCGGGAGCACGCTCCAGTTGCTCAGGGTGTGATGCATCTACAAAAACTATGCCACTTAGGGTATCTGCATACTTTCTTGCATAACACCTAGCTATCAAACCACCTAATGAATGTACCACTAAAATATAAGGCTTTTTAGCCTCTACTTTTTCTAGTAAAGTATGCAACTCTTCTGCTATGTTTTCACACGTTCTAGGCTTAGAGGAGTTTTCACTTCTGAGTATCCCCACTCTGTCATACGAGATAGTAGTAGCAAACTTAGAAACCTCTTCTTGCACCTTATACCAGCCCATATGTCCTGCAAAGTCTAGCCCTGACTCAAAAACAACCGTAGGTGTACCCTCTCCACGTTTAACATAATGCATTTGATGACCATCTACTTCTACATAAGTACCATTATCTACAAAGTTCTTTTTTGCACTATATCTTGCATACTGTTCGTAGACAATAGACAATATAAATACAACAAGCACTAAAACCAATAACCATTTTAAAATTAACCATACTATGTTCATTCTTTTCCCTCAATATACTTTTATACTCACAGTATCTCCAAATAAAATGTGGAAATAATGAGGAGTTTATATCCTCCTTATTCTAAATTCACTAATAGCTCTAATTTTTCTTTTTAACATATACTTACTAAATGAAAAATATAGTAAAATTGTCAATGATAAAAA
>JAUTBV010156014.1:0-10331 GCA_032361325.1 Lepetodrilus fucensis | reverse complement strand
GTGTGTGTGTGTGTGTGTGTGTGTGTGTGTGTGTGTGTGTGTGTGTGTGTGTGTGTGTGTGTGTGTGTGTGTGAGGCATAATACAACACCTAAGTATCATGTTTTATGTAGACGATTATGAAAGTTGTTAATATCAATTTCTCTTCAATCATCAATACAATAGAAGACTCATATAGTGAGCATCATAGTTTATGGCAAATGAAAAAAAATACAGATTTGTAATGTAAGGTCAATCTACAAGTACACTGTGTAGATCAATAAATTCACCACTACAAGCCCGTCTCTGGAAACAATAAATTAGCCGATAATACGTCGTATGGCTATACTCTATGTAAACAAAGGCCCATTGAAATACAATACCTCACTACTAGACGTCTAATACCAAGTCCATATCGGTGACCGTGACAATGGCAGGGTTATCGATGACAGTCACAATGATAACAGGTGATATTGATGATATATGTTTCTATAAATTGACAACAGTAAATAAATAGACAGTAGCAGAGATCTCTGATGTAATATTGACAGTGTCAGTAAATAATATTGACAGCTGCTAATATATCATTGATATATTGAATGTGTCAATGATAATTGGTTTGTGTAGCCTTTAATTTAACACAACAGGACAATTCAGTTTCTCAGTACAACCAAACAAAGCACAATGATTAATTAATGATACTACCTGAAATCAATAATATCATCTTCAATTCAAATACAACGTGTGGTCCCTCTGAATATATTAGGAATAGTTTATGGCATATATAGATATACTATATAGTTCTAATACCCGTGCTCTAGATACCGTGCTTATCGGGTATAAAGTAATACAATAGGAGCTATTCACACCAAGAGTTATCTGCCTATTGCTACCTACATCATGAGTTCTAGACGTCGCTACCTGACTGACGTGGGCCTCTCTGTGTTGTAGGTGGACCCGGGCGATGGCGACCAGCACGAGGCTGTGTTCCAGTCAAAGATCACGGCCATGCAGAGGTTGCTCCGGTTTGGGATGTCCAAGTTCTCCAAGGACAGACTGTATCAGCACCTCAGTGTGGTGGCCAGGAGAGTGTCTGTACAAGAGAAGGGGAAAACCCGGAGCAACCAGGTGACCTCCAGACTACGTTCCATGGGCCATCTAAAGACAGTCATCCAGAACTTGCGTGTAAAGGAAAAGTTCGGTGGGTTGTTGGAATCTGAGAAACAAACATTAAAATATTTCGATAACTTTTTTGTGGATGTTGAGTACGTAAAGAGGTTCAAAGAAACGTTTGACAGCGAGGTTCATACACGTCTGTACTATGACTACTTCAAACCATCTGAGACAAATCAGACTTCACCACAGAAGAAAGGTACAAAGGACAAGAAAACCCTAGAGAAAGACAAACCAAACTATTCATTGTCCGAAAAAGAAGGAAAACAGAGTAAGAAAATGTGCAAGGTTCCACAGAAAGGCTTCCCTCCTCACCGCAGGAAATCCTTAAGAAGTAGCAGGTCTCCGAAGAACAAGCATGAAGACGCTTTGTCCAGTGTCGGGTTCTCTTGTAGCCAGCATCTAGACGGCAGCGAGTACGAGAAGCTGCATGTAACTGTGAGGGAGCTGCAGGCTGTCAGTGAGAGATGGGGAAGGATGTTACTGGATGAGCACCAGGACCTTCACGACTATGACCCGGAGAGCTACTATGAGGTCATGGAAAGTACTGGATATGCTCAGTTTGAAATTCTTTTCCGCTTGTTTCCAGACATATTTGCGAAATGCTATAAAATAATTGAGCTATCCAAGCAATGGTGGAGTCTTGCTCACAAGATTTACAAGAAACTCCCACTGAATCGTCCGGTATCAGGAGTTCGGCCAATACAATCCGTCAAATCAACATGCACTGACGCTGTGGTTACAACAACGGAGAACGCTGAACAAGAAACAGATATAGGTGCACAAAAAGGAACTGTGTCAGAAACGAAATGCCATTCAGAATCTAAACAAAAGGTACAGGCGGAGGCAGGGACAAATAACTACCTCGAGACGGAGAAGAAACCCCAGTTAAAGACAGACAAAGAACAGAAACCACATATAAAGCCCACGAATCGCACAGAGACAGACAGGAAGAATCAGTTACAGACTGAAACTAAAATCCAAGAAAGGACCATGAAGAAAGCCGCACAAGTCCCAGACAACAAGGATGAGTCTGTGCAGGAAATCAAGGGAAATACTTTCGCTGTAATGGAGACCTCAGAGGGACACGCCGGTCATCTGCCCCAGGTGAAGGAGGAGAAGGAGCTGAAATACACGAGGGCAACTGACTCCCGTGACAGAACCCCATACACGCATGAGACTAACATGAAGAAAAGAGAAAGGATTAGAAACATCAAAGCACGTCTGTTCGATTTATCATATGCAATTAGGGAATGTACTGATGACCTTGAAGAGAACAGACTAGTGGTGATGAAACTAGAGTACAGAGAGAGAAGGTTCCAGATGCTCCAGATATTGTCTGGTAAAGTGCATGCCAATCTGGAGGATATACAGGAAACGTGTAGGAAGACTCGTGCTCAGAGGAAGGTTATAGCACAGAGGTACTCGCATACACTGAGAGGCACGGAGGAGTACTTTGACTACCGAGGCAGGTTGAGAGGTCTGGACAAGCAGCTGATGAAGTACGACCAGGGTACGCAGCTGCTCCTGTACAAGCAAGGCGTCGTGACTCAGGATTTAATGCTGGAGATGGAAATCAGGCCAAATTTTATTAGATCATACGATGACTTGAGGAGGAATATTACTGAAAAGGAAGACATGCTCCATGTATGGAGACTTGAACAGAAGGACTTGGAAGAGGAACTTCAACTCTTGGAGCCAGACGGCATTGCAGGTCGAAGTCGGAGAAGTGAGAATGGAAGCAACTCTGGATACTCGGTGGCGAGCTGCCATCTCAAGGACACTACTCAGTGCTCCACGGCGGAGGAGCGCCTGTCTGCAGGACGTCACACCAGCTCCAGGACGTCTGGGGAGTACGTGGAGGTCCTCAACGATCTGGGCAAACAGTTTGAACTTGTGAACTCAGCGCCACCCGTCCATACTGAACTGAATGATACAAAGACTAGAGAGAGAACTACGTTTACTATCGCTCCCAATCCCTTCACTGGCTTGATACTAAATGGTGCTATGCCCATTGAAGATTCTGCTGTTAGGTTTAAGGGTAAAACGAATTTTTCGTTCCCGCACCCACCAACGTATGGTAGGAAAGGAACACGAAAATCAATATCTGGCAAAGTAAAACCCTCCTGGTGATGCGCCACCCCCACTGTGGGTATCGCTTCAGTGAATGTGAAACTGGTTACTACGATGTTTTTAAGCAAGCCATATGATGAAATGTGCTAATGTCCTTGATGACCTATTTGTATTAACACAACACGATCCACCCAGCGCGTCACATTGCCTCTGTATACCTCTGGTGTCCCATTGCCTCTGTATACCTCTGGTGTCCCATTGCCTCTGTATACCTCTGGTGTTCCATTGCCTCAGTGCTCGAGCTCGCTGGTGTCCCATTGCCTCTCTATACCTCAGTGCTAGAGCTCTCTGGTGTCCCATTGCCTCTGTATACCTCAGTGCTCGAGCTCTCTGGTGTCTCATTGCCTCTGTATACCTCAGTGCTCGAGCTCTCTGGCGAATCCTTCTTCCCAATCTCAACTGGTCGATTAGTATCCAGAGAATCGTCTATCTCTGCGACAACTGCAGCTTCTTCCCTGACAGTGTCAATAAATGATATTATACACTGACCATCCAATTGTATTTATTATATTACTATGAGAACAATTCAGCATGTATTACTTTCATTTGTAGAATAGTTCCGTTGGTAAAGTAGTGCATTATCGACAATCAAATTGAATGAATACTGCAAATTCATTGAAGTTTCATATCTGATTAGTATGTATAATAATTTGGAAATGTGATTCGATACCGATAGCTTCTTGGACGTTGTACTATTTCGATACTGGAGTGCATCGTAGATAGTTTACTGCATCTTCGGCCAACGAATACATTTATAAGAAATACCTGTAGCATCAGTGTGTCAGTGATTTTACGACACACCATTTAAATTATTTTTAAAATTCTGTTGATAATCATATTGAAGGAAGAGCCTACTTACAGAAGATAATCGAATTCTATTTTATTAATAGGTACGTTGAACTAATGCAATTACTAAATGAACTTGAAGATTAGCCTGCATGTATAGTGAAACACCATATAGAGTCAGTCAACTTGCTAAACTTCCCTGAAAGCCTAATGAAGAAAGCCCACATATTCAGCTGATTAGGCCTATTGATATTATTCTGTACAATGCGGTAACGTTGTCGCAGTAACGAATGTCTTCATCTTCATGCGAATCATGTTAGTTGATTAATATAGGCATTAGGCGTATATTACCGTGCCTCTAGACATGTGTTGTGGCGTTGAAACCGTACATGTATTATGGTATTGGACAAGGTTACACTATTTTTGTTTATTATTTTATAGAGGGGCCCTTTTAAATGTTTAAGATGTCACTTTAGTTTCCAGAATAGAGTCATATACTAGACTGCCCTCCTGGCTATCTGGAAATGTACAATATTACACTTATTTATACCCCTGTGAATTATCAAGTCACAGCCAGTAAACTGAATATTACTGTACATATATGCAGGGGCGGATCCAGACTTTCAGGTATGGGGGAGCTCAGTGTATTTTATAGGGGGCTCATAATTTCATCATAATACAAAATATATGTTTATAGAACAAATTTTCCAATTCTAGGGGGAGGAGGCGCAAGCCGGGTGAGAGACACACACACACACACACCCCTGGATCCGCCCCTGTTATCTTACAATAACAACTCACCACGTAGGCTATTGTTTGCTCGCTTTAACTATGAATGAGGATTGATGAATAACACATTATTATATATAAAGTAGTAGGCTACGACATTTTCTTAGTAGTATATTTATTATATATTTTTCTTATAAGGTTATTTCTATATTATATACGTAGGCTAGCAATCGTTTCATGTAGGCCTCTGTAGGGCATATATAGGCATACACACTTTTAATTCAATACAATGTTTGTTTTTCCCAAAACATGCCAGATATGGGTATTACACCAATGTATAACTTGGTGGTAAGTGTGGTGTGTTTTTAAACAATCGTATATTGTATTTAATCTTATTGATGCACTCCTACCATGGGACACGCTTAATAAAATATTTCTGTATATTTGTAGGCTAGGCATATATATAGGCATATACTTGTTTTAATTGATATAGGCCTATGCGTATAGTTTACTCTCTATTGAGTTACACCATGAACAATATATAAAACATACTATGTGCAGTTTACCGTAATTATCGATAAAATATACAAACATTTTGTGAAATATAGATAATAAAGAAAAAACAGGTTGGTAGGATCACACTATAACTAACTCTCAGGTACCGCCATCTTCTTCTGACCTTAGAATAGCCAAAGACGGATATCTCACAAATCAATAATTATAGACCAATTCCAGTCGATTAAAGTAGTAGTATTCATTCTGTGTTCATATTAAAACTGTTTAGCTGATATATATTTGATGAAATACGTTTCAAACATAGCATTTGTTGAGTTAAAACGTTTCTGATCATTTGGCATTATACGAAAATGGCGGCCGATATGACCGAGTTTGTGTTTGTTGTGATAAGTTTACATGCTTGTTACAGCTAGTATTATTGTCATAGACTGTTGTCAGTGAGTGATTCTTGTAGGATAATGATTAAATGTAATGTTTTCATTCATTTGTTACCTGTATGTTATTTGATTTCCGAATAAGTTAATAATGAAGTGGACAACACCTGGTTGCCGCTCATACTCCTCCTTACTTGAATCGATAATTTAAAATAAATTAATGTGTCGATCCCCATCATATTATGCCGACGATAACTACAATCTATTCTCTTTCGAATACAGTTTGTCCGAAGAGTTTTCATTCACGTACGACGGAGCTATGTGCATCTGAGAACATGGGGAGAAGCACATTATTGTCGTACACGGCTCGCACTAGCTGTCAGTGGACCCAAAGCCCTGCCTGTCTTCTCCGACGTCCGCGCGATGTGTTTATATTTAGCAGCCTGCGCTGGGCTATTCATATCGCTTTTGCTTTCAATCGCTTACGGTCTAAAACTCGCATCAAACCTCATCACTATGGACGCTGCCCCAGCCGCCGTTAAAGCTCCAGTAAAGAAGACTCCCAAGAAGAAGCCTGCTGCCAAGACGAGCAAGCCAATGAGCCACCCCAAATACTCTGACATGGTCAAGAAAGCTGTGGGCGACCTGAAGGAACGTGGTGGTTCCTCCCGCCAGGCCATCCTCAAGTACATCTGTGCTAACTTCAAAGTCGATGCCGATCTGGCCAAGAACCACCTGAAGCTTTCCCTCCGTGCTGGTGTGAAGAACGGAAGCCTGAAGCAATCTAAGGGTACTGGAGCTTCCGGATCATTCCGACTGGGAGACAAATCTGAGAAGAAACCCAAGGCAACCAAGGCGAAGAAGGCAGTCAAACCAAAGGCCGTCAAGCCTAAGGCGAAGAAGGTTAAGAAGCCTACTAAGGCTGTTGCTGCTAAGAAATCGCCTAAGAAATCGCCTAAGAAGGTCAAGGCGGCCAAGAAACCAGCTGCTGAGAAGAAAGCTAAGGTCGTAAAGCCCAAGGCAGCGAAGAAGGCAAAGAAGCCCAAGTCTCCCAAGAAGGCCAAAGCTGCCAAGAAGTGAACTACCTCATCGCATTTCTAGGTAGTAAATATACGTCATCGTCACTCAACCTCGTCGGCGGCGCCTCGTTGATCGAAGACCTGCTGAACTAGCATCGTATCGTGCTAGTGAATCCATCGTGAACATTGATCTTCATGTTCTTGTCATTTCATTCATCGTGCTGAGACTGACTTGTGTGTCGTGGAAGACCGCAGTGACTTGACTCTATGTGTCATATTGTGACGTCGACCTCGGAACTCTTCATCTCGAACATTCACCATTGTTAAAGTGCTGGTAACTTTATTACCATTGATCTCCTTGTTTCATCGCCATCATCTGTAAATAGTCATCATCATGTCGTGTCCTTGTACATATTGTTACTTTGATTAATAACATCATTGAAACTTGCTTCATTGTTGTCTTTCTATATTTTCCAAGAAGTCTTAAAGGCATTCCATTGCGGTTTGTCAACATTTCATGGTCAAGTGTATTTTACCTGAAAGTGTACGTTTGTTTTGTCTGCACAAACGTACTCGGCAACACGTATTTTCCATAAGTACCACTGGTTTTCAATATTTATTTTTTTGTATTTTCCCCGTGAGCAAACAAATATGAAAACTAATGGGACCTGTGGAAAATACTGTTGCCCAATACCGGTATTGCATACTTTACGGTAAAGCACGCTTGCTTAATGAAACTGCTGTGTGCAAGAAAGGGTTGTACGGGAGCTTGGTAATACGTAGACTATTTAGCTTTTATTGAATTTAATAATCTCGATGCTGCTATAGTAGAAGCGATTTTACGTCCGCTCTGCTACGTATGTAAACGGAACGTCGTAAAAGGCAACCTTCACGCCACAATTCTGGTGCCCTATAAGGAGAATTTAAATACTACATATAATATAAGTATAGTACTGTGGCAGATTTGTTTACCCTCCGATACTACATGTGTGTGTGTGTATATATATTGATAGTCTTATCAGCTGCTTGCTGCAATAGATACATACAGTATTTGATAGTAGTCCTACTTCAACTAGTAGTAGTATTTGTCCTAGGGAAATCAAGTCACGTAACGGTATGGACAAATTGGTCAAATATTTAGTAATTAGTTTACAGTTCGGTTTCACCGTGCGTTGCATCCTTGTGAAGTTTTCCTATTGTTATTAAGATGTGTTAAGAGTTAAATAAGGGTTCACTGTATGTTTAGTTTACATGTATCAGGGGTAGAAATAACGCCTATCCGCGTAACAAAGGCACTTAAAATCATTGTCGGTCACGCTAACTTCATTTCTGGCGTAGCCTTTTCAAGCTTTTGGCCCTCTTCTACTGGTCTCCGCCAGAGGGGTTACCCCTTTGGCTCATTCGGTAGAGCGTTGGACCAGTAGGAGCATCTTATATCACACCCGGCTACATATACATACTATTTTTTCTGTTGTTATTATTTCCAAAGGTCTCCTTTACATGAATCAGCTTGTCCACCTTGAAATAGTTGAGTAATTATTTTGTATTACAATTTTAAATTTACATTAAAAGTAGATGCTTAGGAGGGCACTCAAGTTTCCAGGTTATAGTGCCATCCTGGCTGGTTATCTGGAAATGTACACTTAATTCTACCCCCGTGATTCTACAGTGAGTTGGCTAGTTGAATCTTGTTTAGTTCGGGTCAATAAATAAATCAATTACAATTATAATCAGTTACAACCTGTAACCATTGTTACTATCAATGTATTAATTGATACATCACCTAAGATTAAAAGAACAGCTGGCATTTACGTATTCGCTTCGCTTGCAGCGGGAAAACATGGTTCGGAACTAACCAACGCACTGTACTGTGTATCGTGCATGTACGTTTGGCGGGACAACAATATCGCCTACCTAATTACATTTACAACTGGTGTCCCGATTATATTATAATTGGCTATTTTCGGTTTTTAAAGAAAAATATTTATCTGCACTCGACATGGATACATGTTGCCACTGTTCTTCTCAACACGTCTAACGTATAATAAATTGTAGTAATAAAAAAAATCTAGAACTCAGTTCATCCAAAACAGTTTTAATAAGTTGCCTCCCTTACAACATGATTCTTGTAGGATAGACTGGGTTCCTTCCGACTAATAAACCGTGCAACCTGCGCGTTCAGAAGAAAACCAGTTTACGTGTAGCATGCGCGGTAGCTTTGCGGAAACACATGTCCGAAGTAAACAATAACAAGATAACCTATTTCGTCTTCTCTCGTGTCAGAAACGACTGAACCTGTGGGTCATATCGATCACACAGGTTCAGCTGTTGATTGTATAACATTAGTAGTCGTGTGTATATCCTACTGACTGGTGTTGTGTGAAATGGGTCCGTGAAAAACATTTCTCTGTGAGTTCGTCGGCGTCTAAACTAACAGACTACAGTGTACAGTAAAAAATGACGGACTATTTGGGTGAAACTCAGAGTACTGTCTGTGACACAGCTTATAACATTGCTGTTATCTCTACACTACAAACAGGTTAAAACTGGTTGCTTGTAGTGTACACATATACCGGTTATATCTGGATCCGAAATGTAAGACTAGCTCTACCTGCACATGGGTTGCGATAGGCGGGTTGGAACACTCGACAGAAAGCCGCTCAGTTGAACTATATGTGACCTTTATACTGCGTTAGACCGAGTTTCAGTCGGATACAGATAGGCATGACGCTCGCGTGAATAGTTTGACCCTGGTCATTACACGAATAGTAAAGAACACAGTATTATTGAGATATTTAGCTGGTTATCTTCACACGTGTTAATAATACCAGTAACCGTTCGATCTAGTTGTTGTGTCCCTTTGCAATCCAGAAACTAACGCCCGTAAACAACGTTCACTATGACACTGGTGTTGAGGAACATGCAGAACTTTGTGAGAATTAACATGGCCAGTTTGGAGAAAGAAATTGATATATTACGGAGGTGTTTTGGTGTTGAGAACTTTGACATGTCCGTGTTGTGTGTTTGTGATGAGGAGATGGCCACCCTCAACTCTGCGTACAGAAGGATCAACTCCTCTACAGATGTCCTAGCGTTTCCTTTTTATGAGGTTTGTGTTTTCTGATACAATTATCCCTTCAATGTTAGATATATAAATAGCATTACTTTCAGCGTTAGCGAAATAGCATTATTTACAGTAGCTTGATTTGAGGCAATAGGCTATATGTGGGGATTTGAAGCATGTGAGACGGCAACTATGCATTATGTTACAAACTAGTAATATGTTCGGATTTATTTCCCTATTGATTAAATATTACTGATATTAGTAGGCCTACACTAGACAGTTTTTAATTAGCCTACCACCATTTAGATAAGCCCTACCGGTGTAAAGTAACCTAATCACCGCTGTTTACAGTATTGAGTTGTTATTCTCATGATTCTGTATTATTTTTCACTGTGTAATGCGGGATTCACACAGTGCCGATTATGGCTCCCGTTTGAGATCCGACAGCGCTACGACAGGAAAAGTTAAAAGTCGTATTACTAGTGTGCCCGTTGCACGACGCTCTTGTAGGCTACAACTATTGTAACGTCAACGCTTTCTATTGTGGCGGGAGCCCAGTT
>JAUTBV010155992.1:0-10332 GCA_032361325.1 Lepetodrilus fucensis | reverse complement strand
AAGTATGAAGACACGATCGCGACGAAATATGCAAATACCAGAGCCTGGTCACATCAGTCAGAGTCAGAGACGATCAACTTTGAGCGCTTGTAAGAATGATTTCAGAGGTGTATTGATTTGCCTAAATAAATAAGGAAAATTAAAATACTGTATGTAAGGTAGATTTTAGTATGCATGTAATATAAAACCACGTATGAAAAAATATTTGTTCCAAATTCCATGTACACGCTATAGGTTTATTTATGTACTGGTTATTCATGATCCCTAACATAATTATGTTGTGCATCATTTGCAGGGGTAGATTTAACCCGTGCCCTCGGGCTAAAGGCACTTAAAACCACTGTCTGGTATGCTAACTTCATTTCTGGCATACCCGCTTGGTCCTCTTGATTTTCAATAGTCCGTTCTGGTTTTTTTTAAACGAAACTGCTAAATATAAACATAAATCAAAGTTTATTACGTATAAATAAATGTACACATAATCACACATGTTCACACCTCAATTGACGTATACCTAATATTTTCTAGTATTTTTCTAAGTTTCATCATAAAATATGTCAACAAAACGTGATTGCATCATTGATTGTATGCTTTAAACATATTTGTATTCATCAAAGAATGAGGATTGGTAAACAATATCGCTCCTTACTAATGAAACATGAAACATGAGAAATGTTCTCCCGTTTCTGTCGCCTATGGGTGAAAAATTCCCGCTGCGACGTAAAGGATAAATTCTCCCGTTTCTCCACAACTCATTCATGTTATTTGTTGTTTAGAAAATAGTTTCTTGACCGATCATGCGCATCAGAGTAGGAAGTTGAAGGTCAAGCAGACGGTGAGGTACATGTGTTTTCTGACATTGAGAACAAAACTTGTCTTTTGGTGTGATCGCAGGTGAAATAAATGTAATCAGTGTATTTCAGTGGTATGTTTTGGTGTCATATATGGTTTTCTTTCATGATGAATAATTATAGAAGCACAACTCCCAGCGAATAAGCCAATGTTTATCCAGATAGCATTACGATATCGTCGTAACGTCAGAAACTGGCGTCAGTTCAACGTAAAATGTTCACCGGTGTGATGTATTGGTGATGAATGTTTATGTATCAGCTGTCCATGTTTACATATCGATTCATCGCCACAACTTCGGATTGATGCAATTTTGTTTAGTGTTTATACAACGTTGCCATACTAAATTTATTTTAGGTCATTTATTTCATTTATGTTTACTGATGATGCAACCCCACTATCAGCAGTAGATGGCAGATAAAAGTAATTTTTAAGTTTTAGAGACAAAACAACCAATCAGTTGTGGGCCCAGTTGTTTGAAGCCCAATTAAGCCTTAACAGGCGTTAAAGTAGCTGCCTCCATAGGGTATAAATTGTACAAGCTTAACGGAAAGTTAAGATAACCGGGCTTCGAACAGCCAGCCCCAAATCATTCTAAAAGCTTTAAACGCATCCAGAGTAATACCTCTTTATTTAATAACGTATCTCTGCAAAGATATATTGACATATGCTCAACATCAATCTAACATAACCACGCAGTCACTTTCGTCAAAGTGACCTTTGACCGTAACCAATCACAGGCTCACTTTCGCAAGTTGCTGGGGTAGCACGGTTGATGATGTACAGTCAAAGGTTGCTCTGACGCAAGTGACTGCACGGTTATGTTAGATCGATGTTGAGCATATGTCAATACTGTAAATCATGAAATTAATGCGAGCAGAATATTAATGTGAAGGATGCGACCGCCGTATTGTCACATTTAATTGCTGCACGTTAAAGGTAAGACTTGGAGGAAAACATGTATGGAGACATGGTCGTTCGC
Organism: Lepetodrilus fucensis; assembly: GCA_032361325.1. Lineage (NCBI taxonomy): Eukaryota > Metazoa > Mollusca > Gastropoda > Lepetellida > Lepetodrilidae > Lepetodrilus > Lepetodrilus fucensis. The sequence goes on along the minus strand of JAUTBV010155992.1, from coordinate 8,501 downwards.
ATTTTATTGATGTCGCATTTACGTCTAAAATCTAGAGGTTGCATTAAATTAGTGACGCATTAATTTCATGATTTACAGTATATCTTTTAATTATATTGGCAGATGTTTCACCCCATATTTGTTGCTACCTTTGTATATTTCACCCCCACCAGTACCTTATCGCCCCTACCTAAATTTATAGAAGTACATTTTTGTCCCTTGGATCTTTTGGGGGGAGGTACATTTCACACCAACTATTGTTTACTTGTGTTGACTTAAGTAAGTCATAATTTGGCAAACAGCCATATTGTCATCGGGAGAAATATATAAAGGTACAACACAAATATATAGGTAGGTCACAGGTGACAACAAATATTGATTTTTGGGGGGAGGATTGAATGGGGGGCACAACATATAAGGGGTGAAACATCATGCATCCCTCTGAGTTCTGTAACATTTATTCAGATGTAGATGTCAATTTTCAAGTTAACTTATAAATTTGATGGCACATGTTTGTAATTGTGAAGTACCATATTTTATGGACTGCTCATTACAATACTAAAAGAATGACTTACAGACTACCATACACAATACTAACATTGTTAGGAATAGGAATATACAAATAATATGACATAAGTTCAAGTTATAGTCATATCCATAATCCATTATCTAGTTAAGTCATGACCTGCAACATCATATACATTACACATGTTACATACACAGTGCTTCAAGAGTATAACTTTTTCATTCTAATGTTACATATAAATGGTTACTCAACTAGAAAATCATCCAATAATACAAATTAAATGCTCGCAGTCATTAATTATTATGTATTTTAAAACATATTTTATTTATTTATTGCAGAGCTCATTTATTCTGACGGAATGGGTATGTGAAATGACCCGTGACAACAGCAAATGGTGATATTATAGTACATGTAATTGTCTCTACTGCCTAGCGACTCCTTATTGCATTACTGTGACTTGAACTATGGGGGCCACCGGCTCGGCACCAGTCCAGGGCGATACAGCTGGGTCCAGCATGGCTGCGGCTGCGGGATCATCCAACATTGCTGCGGGAGGGACCAGCGAATGTCCGCAGCAGCATAAAACAGCTGAAATGGACAATGGTCAGCCTGCTTATCCAAGCGAATGTCCCATGTCTCGGGGAGAAAATCCAGGAAAGGCAACAGCTGCAAGTAGCTGCCCCATGAATAAAGATGAAATTAATCCATCAAATATGGTATGTTATGAAGTTGATAATTTATTCCATAATTATAATGCTTTACAATAACAAGTTTAAATACTGTAGACCTCGGATAAACCGGACACTCGCCTATAACGGATTGATTCTGAAGTCTTGTCTAACACAAATTACAGCATATGCGTATAACGGACAAAAATGGCCGGTCCCAATGCGAGGTCTACTGAATATGAAGTTTGATAATTTATGTTCCATATATTAATTAACGTATATTTTGGTGCCAAGTTTAGTAATAGTATACATGTAATTGCCTTTTTTAATATGTTTAAAGTGTTTTTAATGGGAAGTTTGATTTACATGCATGTTCCATGACAACAAGACTGGACAGATCAGAAAATAGGCAGATACTATTGGACAGTTACTAGATATTATGGTATTATTTACAGATGCCTCCACCCAATCAAAGGCCATCCCCTGATCAGCCTTTCCCACTGTCCACTGGACGAGTCTTGTCCAAGATACCCAAGGCCGATGTCGACGAAAACTGGGTATACCCTTCACCACAGATGTTCTGGAATGCAATGTTAAGAAAGGGTAATTTTCCCATTTTCTTTGTAATTATTTTTACTGCTTTTTTCTTTTAAATTCTATAAATCTACCATTTGTTTTCATGTTTTGGGGCAGATCAAATCAAGTTGGGAGGTTCAAATGTTCGCGAAAATTATGTTTATGATGCAATCATGATAGAATTTACCATCTGTACAGTGGCAGTGTAGATACATGTATCATCCTTGGTCAGTGCTCACAGGTGCTCACAAGAATGAGCCAGTGCTTGCAGGTTTCCTCCTGCCCTAAAACTGACAAGCCATAAGTGTTGGCACAATGGTAGAAAGAAGGTATTTGGTAGCCAAAGGGCCTGTGTTTAAATCCCATCCCAGGGGTCCGGCATCAATTTTCACTAAAGTTGCTTTTTCGAAACAAAAATGTTTGCTTTACACTCTAATACATTTTCTGTGTTTATAGGTTGGCGGTGGAAGGAATCGGATCTGGCAGCGGGCGATATGGACCAGATTATCCGGATCCACAATGCTAACAACGACCAGGCATGGGCAGAAGTGCTCAAATGGGAGGCTATCCATGCAAAGTGAGTCGGGTGGGGTTTAAGCTGGTGGGGTGGGGTTTGAGGGAGTCGGGTGGGTTTTGAAGGAGTGGGATGGAGTGGTGGTGAAACCATTAAAGGCATAATATCACAGTTGATTGACCTGTATAAATGGACAAACAAATTTCGATCTGAGACTAATTACGCTTGATTTATCCACCCAAAAGTTGTTATTTACTGATGTACTTAGTCCCCAGTACTAGATAGTTATCAAAATATGAATATGTTATATAAATAAAGGAAATGTTCTGCTATTTATCTTGTCTTTGATGCATCAACAAATATATGAAGGAATCTGTGAGCTTAAATACATCTTGAAAAAGGCTCTAAAACACAATGTAAAAAACAAACATCACTGAGTTGTTTCCCTTTGACTACTAAATTAAATAATTGTCCTAGAATAAAACAGTTTACACAATACATGTACTAACAAACCCATCTCGATTTATATAATTATTATCTCTGAAATTTCTTTCTTTCTAGAGAATGTAATTGTCCAAAGTTGAAAAGATTCGGAGGAAAGGCGAAGGACTTTTCACCAAGAGCTCGAATGCGAGGCTGGATGGGGTAAGTACCTGTTGATTCTCATTTCAGGATAAAAACTATTGTCTATATTTAGTCTATAACTCATTAAGAACAACAAAACTAACCTGAAAATAAATCTAATTATCACTGGGAAATGAGCAAATGTAAAGGTATGGAACAGGCCTGTAGTACTGGGGCCGTATTCATAAAAGGGCTTAAGTCAGTTTTTAATGATCAATATATAGCAAAAACTGACTTAAGCCCTTTTATGAATACCGCCACTGTAGTCCTGGGTGAAATATTCCCCACTGTGATATTAAATACTAATTCATTCCATTCCATTCCTGGCCTAAATCGGTGCCATGCTTTTAATAAGGAAATGGCATATACCACCATTTATACATATCTACATGTACAACCGTTTTGTGAAACGCAGACCTGGTGATGGTTATGTTTGTATTGATTTCAGGTATTTAAAAAATAATTCCATATGAGTAAATGATTGATTTGTTCTAATAATATGAATAATAAAGACATTTGATGGTAGCTGTTGACATTTAAAGGTTATTAAATCAATCATTCATTTTTATTTTGGGAATCTGCATAAATGTCGGACAGTAAGCCGCTTTAATTTTAGTTGGGTCACCAGTTCGATCATCATGTATGGGTGAAAGATTCCCATGTAAAACAATAACTCGCTCAGTCACTACAAGGATCAATTTAGAATATATTTATTTTAAAATCATATTTATGCAGATAATCTCTTTCTTTTTTTTATAATTACCTAGTTTTACATCATATTTTGAAGGGGAAGTGGCAAAGATAACGTATTTCCATCATTCCAGACTCCATTTCTAAGATGAATATCGTCTGCAAAATGAACACCTATGGATCTTATTCAGAAGTTAACGACGTGATATTAGACGGAAATAGATCTTCAGTGCTCAGAAAAATACTAAAGTGGCATCTTAGCATAGTTTTATCTGTAAGAGACAGACTATGTAGGGCAAACTTCACTGCTGTGTGTCACTATGGCTGATAAAGATAGATTTACACTCATCCCTTATGCATATTTTCTTTATTGTCTTTATTGATTTGTGTCGTGGATTCAGAATATGGTATTAATATGGATGGCGTTCAGGATTGATTTGTCTATTTAGAAATTATTTAAGATTTCATTTGCTTTAATTTTTTTTCTTTTGCCTCACACATTTCATGGATATTGATATTGTTTTGACCTGAACTAATTTATTTTTTACTGTAGATAAAAGTCACGTAAAAAATAGCAATATAATTTAATTAGATTGCTATTTTTTACGTGACTTTTATCTACAGCAATTCTTTTAGTAATTTATTTGACAATTTATGATGGAGTTCACTAGCAGTGTAGCACATAAATCTACATGTTTTAATTTTAATGTTTCTTTTTATTTGGTCGTCGTCTATGGGTGAAAGATTCCCGCTGTGACGTAAAACAATAATTCATTCATTCATTCATTCTTTTTATTTGAAAACAAAATACCTCTAAATGTACAATCTTTCCAAAAATATATAATAATACATTACAAACATCATCAAGAAATTCTTTCCAAAACAAGAAACAGCTAGGTGTCTACAGTTGATTTTACCCATGATCCTTGGTCTTGTCAGTACCAGCCGGTGCTCGCAGGTTTACTGCAACATTCAGCACTACGGATGTTGCGGGTTTCCTCCTGCCCTAAACTGACAAGTCGTGATATTAGTGAAAGATTCTAGAAAGCGACTTTAAACCCCAATACAAAAAAAAATACAAAATATAATTTTACCCATGAGGTTTTCAAATTGACAGCATTAATTAAAATTAATTTGTCGTCGCCTATGGGTCAGATATTCCATTCCCTCTGCGACATAAACACATGTATATATATTTTTTAATGTGTTAGCTGGCAGGTTTACTGCAACAATCAGCACTACAGATGTCATTAACATGGATTATGATTGTCAATTAATTTATTAATTAATATCCTCTTATTTTTTTTTCAGATATGAAATGCCATTTGACCGACACGATTGGATCGTGGACCGGTGTGGCAAGGATGTGCGCTACATCATCGACTACTACGACGGCGGGGCAGTAGACAAGAGTAACTACCAGTTCACGCTGCTGGACGTGCGGCCGGCCATGGACTCGCCGAGCGCCATGTGGGACAGGATGCTGGTTTCCTTCAAGAGATGGAAGATGTCCATGTCCAGTGCGGAGCTGCCCATGCAGACCAAAGCCGTCGACCACGAGAAGGGCGCGGCCGATAGCGGCTCGGATAAAGCTTCCACGTAGAGATTAGACGGCTTACTTAATTTTTTTAATTTTTTTCTGCCTTTAACTCTCTCCCTGCTGGATTAGACAGTCACTGATCTTTAGGGCATTTCATGTTGCCTTCAGCATGGAGAGTGTTAAGTGGTGATGCAATGCTCATTCAACCATCATATTTTTTCTTTAGAAGAGCCCCCCCCCCCTTTATAAATGACCAACTGAATTTTTCTGCCTATAGTTGAGCCGTAAGGCAGAGTCCTCATTTGTCCAAAGTGTTTTTTTTTAATAGGCCCAAACAAATATTTTGTTGGTCTTACAAATGACAAAGACAGTTAACAAGGATTGTTTTAATTTTGTGCAGTCCATTTTCTGAGTAGTCGCTGCAAATCGGGCCCCAGTAATATGGAACATGCTCAACCTTATATATTATATGAGGATTTGTGAACAGAACTTTTATTGAGTATGAAATCATGCTCAAAAAAGGTTTCGTAATCTCGGGGTCTGGTTGTGAAAGTAATGTATTGGTACCATGGATACTGAACAGCATAATAATTAATATACATTCCCTAGCCGGGTTTTGTGGATTTATGTGGGTTTTATTTCATTTCCCTATATTTTTCCTATTTTGTAATCATTGTTATATGTATTTTCTGAATTGAAACAATACTAAAAATGCGATTGGCGTGCATGTTGAACACTTGTAACATATTTTCCATTCTGTAAATATTAATATAATACAGGCCTGTTGACCTTGCAGTGGCCTTCGACTGTGAATTCTGCACAAATGAAGTGAGTGTGTTTGTTTAGTTGCAATTACTGCATTAAACACTTGAGTGAAAGATAAGATTTGTTATCAATATCCATATTATATTCACCATATTGTAGTGTCATGACGAATTAGTGAGCATTGGAAGAGTGCAACATTTGCTTAGGAGAAGGGAAGTAACTTTGTATATTGCGTAGAATTATTAAGTACAACCGACTGACAATTGGTCATTACAATCACAATGGACGCTTATACATGTATTCGTTGAATCAGACTAGTATAGACCGAGTTCATTATTGATAGTTTTGAACATTCGTATGACAGATGTTTGTGCTTTTTATCATAGTATGTCATTTAGCTAGCTATGTGATGACTGATGGCTATGTTTTACTATCCCATATACCAGATAGTACATTCAGATGAATAGATCAATACTACATTAAAAACATGTTAATCCTGATTGTGTATATTAATTAACCTAAATATTTTTGGAGTATACATGACAGTTGTTAACCCCATGGGTGTCGCATATGGGTGAAATATTCCTGGAGTAACATATAAAGCAATAAATAAATGCAGTTGAAGAAAATGTTACATTGACAGTCACAGAATACTTTTGAAACCAGAATATGAAGATTTCTACAGATTTTAAGTTTTCAAAAATGAACTGTTTGAAGCAATCATGGAAATGAAAGTAATGATTGAAAGTTAATATTTTCATTTACTGTCTCAGTAAATACTGCCTGAAGGGTATTCCTTGTCTCTTGTCTCCCATGGATGAAAGATTCCAGCTGCAACCTAGAACAATACCTCACTCACTCACTTCAACGTTGCACACTCGCTATGAATGATCTGATGATCGTGTTTTATGAGTTTTGTGGTGCTACTGGTAGGTGTGTGACAACATGGTATCAAGTAGTGTAGTTTAATTTTCAGTCTTTTATAGTAATTGGCAAGTAATCCTTATAACTGACGTACCGTATTAGTGAATGTGTGAAAGAAATAGCCATATGAGCAATTGGTTGTTTTTGTATTGAACTGTAGTGTACATAATATAAGGTATAGTTTGTTTTTATTGAAATTTGTAGACATTGGAAATTAATTTAGGTGCTACAATGAAAAGGAATGTAACTTATAACAATATTGTTCTCATATTAAGATCGAATATTTTCCAAGGTTGCCATGTTCAAACATTTGATTTTGAATGTTCTTTCATTACATTGATAAGAATATTAATTGAGTTTCATAAGTATTTAGATTTGATTTAGTGCATGGTATAGTGTGTGTGAATTGTAAATACTGTACAATAATGGTTCATAACTTTATGAAGATAATATTTTTCACTATCAAATGGCAGTCAGTATTACACTTCTATTTATGAAATAAAGTGTGTTTACTCATTGTTATATAGGTCCTGATACTAACATAATTAATATTCGAGTAGTAGTTATGCATCTGCTGGTAATCATTAAATATATAATATTTAATGATTATTATTACAGGGATGAGAATCTGTGGATCCATGGAATTTGTGGATCCGGGGTGGCTCTCGTAAAACTGGCCGTGGTCCATGGATCCCAACTGTTTAACCCTCTTCATGCTGGTTTAGGGCATCTCTGGCTGCCTTAGCATGGACAGGGCTACACTGAAAGCACAATTTCCCATTCTCATTCCTGTAATAATATGACATGGACACACTAACGCCCACTAAACTGAACGGTGGTAAGCCAAACCAAATTGCAGAACCATACCTCTATCCATTATCTGCTTCATAGTTGAACATGACAGTGGAATTGATTGTACCGATGTAATTTATTCTTGAGTTTTCATGAATAAATCATAAACATATTTGAAATATTTTATTATGGGTTTTTTAAAGTCTATCAGGAATCGCCTGCACTGTATAAAACGGCCAGATGTTTCAATGTTTGTATTTTTGCACATTATCCTTTCAGAATCAGTGCATGTGATATTTATTAGTGTGAATAACCCAATATTCAAGTATTTATTGTGTCAAATGGGTGTAGTTTAAGTTAACAACTGGTAAAAGTAACGCACCATCCTACCCATTTGCTAACATGTTAATAAAGAAGACATACTTGCCCTCACGAAAGTTGCAATTCTCTCCCTGACTATATACTGTTTGACCTTTGCAGATTGCAATCTCAATGATATCTTAAAAAACAATGCTTTGCGTCCATTCTTTTATTGCCATAAACATTCACAACAAATAAGCACTTCTATCAAAAATATATAATGTAAATATAACATAACAATGTCACAACCTATGAACATGTAAACACATCACAGAATCCTTATCCTGGTACAGTTCTCATAAAAAAAGTTTTATTTGGTTACATAATCCACGATTTTGTGAAATGATTTGGCCCTGAGTACGATCTAATAATGCTCAAGCTCTGGCCCCGAGATTACGAAATTTTTATGAGTAGGATTTCATACTCAACTCTGAATTTTGTTCATAAAACGTCATGTTTTTTAGCATAGCATGTGAGTTGATCACAAAAACGTACTCGGGGGGGGGGGGGGTAGTTTCGTAATCTCATGGACAGATTTTATAT
>JAUTBV010155981.1:0-10333 GCA_032361325.1 Lepetodrilus fucensis | reverse complement strand
GATTTCCTGATATCTATACAAAATAAAACCCACAGTGTTATCTAGTGTGGTTTGTGGGTGTGCGTCCAGAAAAATGTTGATTTTTTATTTTACTTTTTCAATTAACATTTTGTTTAGCATACATTGGAATTGTGTTTATCATACAGCGGTGGAAAGTTTTTGGAAGTACAAACATGATTGTATATATGTTATGTGAATATGTTTTGCAGTTGTAGCCAATAACTAGTCCAAAACAACCATAAATATATGTGATAGTATGCCTTTAACGCAAAATCATTGTGTTATCCAGTGTGTACGTACATTTTTTGTTCGCATACCATTCTAAGTTTTATATCGCTTATAAAAAGCAACATATATGTTACAATTTAATTTGTAAATCATGTATTGCTATTGGTGCCAGATTCTAGTGGGTTTTCATTCAAACTAATTCATGATAATGCACTTTAAACCGAGCTGCTGCATTCTGTTGTTAGTAACAAACCTGGCTACCCGCATGTGGTCACATTTCTCAGGTTAAAGTCAACGACTTTGCTTATATTAATGAACGTTGACGGAGACATGATTGGACGTGTACAAATAGCTTAGGTGAAATGTATACGTTTCGATTGTGAGTTTTATTATTAGTATTATACATTTGTATATAGTCAACGGATCTGTGCACTCAGTCCTTCTTAACGCCCTGGGGAATATACAACATGAACTGCCATTCAAGGCACATCAAGGTTATCATTCCCATGTCCATCTCATCCTTCCGGGTAGCCATTCTCTGCTGGGTGAACAGAAGCATTTTCTAACTAAACCACTTGCCTAAGGTGACACCACAAGTTTTTCAGCCTGTTAGTCAGTGTGCGGCAGTAACGAATCCTAGATACGATCAGGTTATTGTCACCCATAAAAGTATCAGCCGCGCTCGAGTGTGCTTCACTTTAACCTGAGCGGTCGACCACGCAATGCACGGGACCATATTACTAATAAATAATAATAACATACACTTGTATAGCGCCTAAATCAAGTTAATAACTGCACAATATAGCGTTTTGGAGTCTTGTGTACAAAACAGTGTCATGATTAGTTGAAAGAGGTGCTGAAAAGCCTCAGGTGAGTCTTTTAAGTAAGTTGCTGAAAGTACAGAGTTTTTGGGTTAATTGTATATAGATGAAATGGAAAGCAAATTATGTTAAATAATAATGTGTACACAGTTTTATTGTATTTTTATCATGATGGGAAATTTTCTAAAAATGCAATTGACATGGAATACCTTTTTACATAAAAAATATTTCTTCAAGTTCAAGTTCAGTTTATTCCATTTAAGTTCAGTTTATTCCACTTTTACCACCTACCGTGGTATCGGAAAATACCTTAGTACAAGCAAATATATACATAAATAACATACATCATTCATCAATATTTATTTTCGATTTTTAATTTAATTTCGTTTACATTTCTTTTGGGGAAAATTAGCACGTCAACCATGTGTGAACAATAATAAAAAATCAAGTCGCTCCCCCAATACCCCCAACCCCGTTTCCAGCAAAACATCTTTGACAAGGATTAAGAACTGGACTTCCATATCTCTTCAGATCACAAATCTTACATCAACGGCTACGAGAAGTTCATCGACAGCATTGTACAGAATGCCACAACGCTGAGAATCCTAGAACAACGAGAGCATGACTACTCTGTGCGTCAGGAGGTTGGCAATCTATACACTTTATTCATGCTATTATATCAAATAATAATATTATATTAAACAAATATAAAACAATTATACGTTTAATAATTCGTATTATGATGCGATTCGGTGGCAAGTGCCTGTGGTTACATACAATGGTGACATGCTAGTATTATGATATACCGAGATATACGACATCGATATTAGCATATCGGCCATTTTTAAAGATGGCCGCCATGGCCGCCCGCAGTCAAATCCAGCTGGGGTCCAGTCTTGAAATATCTTATAATGGGGTATCCTAACGGTATGCCAAATGTCATGCTTGTATCACAAAGTGCACGAACTTTTGCTTAAGCGACCGGACTAATAGTCGTCTATGAATAGTTAACTGCAATCTCTGGAGTTTCAGATGTATGTCGGGCCGGAGTTTCCGTGTCCAATCATGCCACCGTCTCCCACAGTACCTACGTCAGGTAGGAAGACTCACATGAAAGTGTCATATTAATTTTCATAGATTAATTGATATCGTATCGTATCAGAAAATATTTTATTAATTGATAAATTTAATATAAGAACTAAGGGACCATAACACTCTCTTTGCCGATAGCCAATGCATTGCTAAGAGAGTGCTATGGTCCCTTAGCGGCTAAGAGAGCTTCGAGAAACGATACCCAGGGTCCTAGATTACGAAACATTTTGAGTACGATTTCATGCTCAAACTCAACATTTATGTATTAATTTGTGAAAGAAACCTTGAGTTGAGCATAACTTCGTACTCAAAAACGTTTAATAATTTCGGGGCCCGGTGTCAGTATTGTCATCATTTTGCAGTCTTTGACTTAACATTTATATAGGAATTAATTTAACCTCGTAAAAGCAATGATATTGTTGCATCATGCCAAGCCTACGAAAATGGTCTGATGTATATATTTTTCAGTACATAAACTACGCCCCGCTGATGTGCAGGTGGTTGCAGCAATGGGCGACTCTGTAACGGTATATCTTCGTGTTTAATATACACAATGATTATTTTCAATTCAATTCAATTCAATATATTCTCGAAAACCACCAAATGGTGGTACATGAGAAAAACATTCAATAATTTATAATGTAACTAATAATAGTGGTCAACATGAGGGATGTGATAGCGAGTACGTGTTACTTTTCCGAGGAGGTTGTAAAACTAAACATGCACTGTTGATATCCGCCTGTGTTCAACTACTATAAGGCGAAGGTGTAAAGACATACATTGTAATTGTGTTACAGGCTGGAATGGGTGCTGACGCTGCCACTATATTGGGAATGCTGACTGATTTCCGAGGATTGTCTTGGAGGTGACCAAAGTCAGATTAGAGAGGTTTCGCAACACTACACAGTTACCATTACGGATACGATTAGGTCATCAGTTTGTGCTCAGTAGGCCTATTTGACGTCAGAGACTCGCCCGATGTGTAGTTTCCCGTTTCTGACCGTCCCAGATATAACCTTGACGGTCGGAAACGGGAAACTTACACGTCGGGCGAGTCTCTGACGTCAAATACTAAACACAAATTGATGACCTATAACCGTATCCGTAATGGTAACCGTCGTATTGTGAAACCTCTCTATTATCACGTATTCATAATTAGGCCTATACTATTAATTATAAAGTTGTCATACTCCATACTACATACTGATAAACGAGGTACGAAATGCAAAATTACCACGGTCACATTCAAGACCAATGAAGTGAATTTGCTTTCAGAATAATGCTTTCTTGTTTAAGCACATGGACTTTCATGTAAAACTATATCTACAGTGGAACGACATTAACTATCTAAATAATATCTAGGCAGTTGACGTTAAATTCTATGTTTAATGATCATCATTTTGATATTTCAGTATAGGAGGCAATAGCAACTATGATAAAGTAGAGACACTTCCAAGTATGTATACCACCATCTGCCTGTATACATTATGTGTTAACATTCGCTAGATCCATAATAATGTTTGCCTAGCAGTGTAAAATCTTAATATTAATACAACTACTACTACTACTACTACTACTACTACTACTACTACTACTACTACTACTAATAATAATAATAATAATGTGAACTATATCGAGCTAGACCATGCACAAGTTGGGTGCTAAACAGTCCAAGAATGAATATATGGTATAAGTATTAAGTTTCTCAACACAGCACGGCGCAATAGATACTTTCTATATGTGAATAGTAGCCGTTATTAAAACACGGTATTAAGTTTCCATGCCATAACAGATGGTCAATCTTTCTGATTGGCTGGATTTGGCAATCGAAACATTCTGATTGGTTATTAAAACAAGGATATAAAGTTTCCATGCCATAAAGGTCTTTTAAAATATGGTAAATCTTTCTGATTGGCTGGATTTGTCAATGAAAACATTCTGATTGGTTACGGAATCTTCCCGCTTTGCTTTCACAGATATCCTGAAGAAGTACAACCCCAAAGTGAAAGGATTCTCAGTCGGCAAAGGGGATGCCCTTGAGGATGCCAGGTTCAATGTCGCCGTCAGCGGCAGCGAGTCCAAGTAAGTCTTCAGGGGAATGATAAAATTGATTAATATCTGTAAATGAATACTAGAAAATTGCATGTTATATGATGTGTTATTGCGTATATTCAATTTTTCAGGGTTGACAGCAACAGCGACATTTAATCTTGCATACATCTATGCATGCCGTTTGTTCGCGAAGATCTTTGGAGAAAATAATTTATTTTGAAACGTAAAGAAACATCACTATTACAATCCGCTGTACAATGGGATACTAAAACAAGAGCAAACATCATTAATCCACGAGAGTGAATGGTGCCATTGGTAACATCTACAATGGCAGTTTTCTTGACGTTGTTACTTTTCTTTGTACATATACATTTTAAACTGTGATACTACATGTCGTACTTCCAAAACTACAACTCAGCACATCATTTCTTTCTGTCTTCTCCCATCATCCATAGCAATCTCCCTAGCCAGGCCAGAAAATTGATAGACCGGATGAAGAATGACCCGGAAGTAGATTTCGCCAACGACTGGAAAGTCATCACCATCATGACTGGCGCCAACGACATCTGCCACGTCTGTGACAAACCGGTAGTGATATCACACTGAATATTCAATTAAAATGACCATTCAGCCGTATATTTATGTATAACGTATGTAAATAATGCAGTATTCGTGCTTATTTATAAGCTTTCTCAAGACACTTTACGTCTCTCTCTCTATATCTTTTTTTCTTCTCTCTCTCTCTCCCTTTCTCCCCCTCTCTCTATCTCCTCTCTCCCCCTTTCTATCCCTCTCCCTCTCCTATCTCTTCTCGCTCTCTCTATCCCCTCCCTATATCTCTCTCCCTCCCCTCTCTCCCCATCTCTCTCTCTCTCGCTCTCTCGCTCTCTCTCTCTCTCTCTTTCTCTCTCTCTTTCTGCAATGTGGCTCTCTCGGTGACGGAAAGACAGAAATACATTTTGTTATTAGCCTCTCACCTTGTATATACATAATTAAAAATACACACAATACATACACATAATTTAATATAGCCAAACCATTCTTTAAGAATCATGAGACGGATATACACAGCCTAAAAAGTAAACATGACTGACGACGGTTTCAGGACAAATTCAGTCCGGACATCTTCACTCAACACTTGACCACTGCTTTAGACTTGCTGATGGCGGAGGTGCCGCGGGCATTGGTCAACCTGGTGGAGACTATCAATGTCCAGATGGCCAAAGACCTCAACAAGGGAATCATATGTACCGTGGTCCACATGTAAGTATAGGCAGTACTACTCCCCCACAGTGTCAGTCTATATGTCCTACGTATGGTATACATTTTGTAGGTGGAGATCTAGACTGCAAGTGTATCTTGAAGACATACTCACAAATCCCGTCGCATGGCCATGGCTTATTGCAAGCTTTAAAGAATTATATTTAAGTCATGGAAAAATATACTCTATTAACATTATATAGGGGCAATAGATAGTTAGTCCAATCAATTGTTACACTTGTTGACTCAATTATATTATACAACTTAAGCCGAGATACTGCACCGTCAATATCGCTAGTATGACGGCCAGCTTCTCCGTCTATATACAATCATGTCACCAAATGTATACCTCGAAGCTGTCATATTCACTATATACATGAGACCATATAGCGCTCTCGTAAGTGCACGATCCCCGTGTCACGATTGGAGATCACTACGAGAGTCCTTATGGTCCTTATTAGAAACGATACCATGATCACAAACTGATCACACTATTACAGAGCCTGTCCTTGCGCAGCGTTTCCCAGAGGTAAGAAAGCGGCAGCGAAGTTGGTGAAGACAGTGGAGGAGTTCCACACACGTACAGAGGAGTTGGTGAAGACTCGACGCTATGACGTCAAAGACGACTTCACTGTGGTGGTGCAGCCCTTCCTGAAGGAAACATTCGCGCCGAAAACAGTAATACTCCAATGGTTTTTGCTAATACTCCAATGGTTTTTGCTAATACCCCAATGGTTTTTGCTAATACCCCAATGTTTTTTTTGCTAATACCCCAATGGTTCTTGCTAACACCCCAATGTTTTTTGCTAATACCCCAACGGTTTATGCTGAATTTTAGTAGCTAGGAATGTGAACCATTATAGGATGCCATATATATATATATATATTTATATATATATATATTTATATATATATATATTTATATATATATAGGGTCATGCAGTGATAAATAAGACAAATGATAGATTTTTATGAATTTACTCAAACTGAATCCTTTTTTGTTTATCGTTTATCAGTAGTCTCTACAATTGTCATATTTAAGATTTTTCGCATTTTTAATTGGAGGCTCAAAATCCGTTGACATAATTTTGAGTGTTAAGATTATAGTGCTATCTCTCCACAGGCAAAGGGAAAAATTGATATGAGCTACTTCGCTCCTGACTGCTTCCATCTCAGCAGAAAAGGACAGGCGGCCGCTGCCAATGCTCTGTGGGATAACATGGTAAATGCGTGATCCAATTCCAATTAACCTCCTGACTACTGGAGGCAATCAGAGATACATAGCTTACAGGCCAGTGCCTGATTAATAATTCAAGAATGGGAATGTTTTCCACATATTTAGATAATTAAATTGTCTCCTTATCTTTTCCCCATCCTCGATACATAAGGTTCCGTGAATGCTTTTTCAAACGCTACCATTGGCGTATATGTAAAGAGGCATTGGACCTATGTTTTAGAGGATGTCCTTCCAAACCCCATGTTTGTATACTGTAGGTAAATCACTACTCTTTCATACACTGCCTTTAAAGGGGACATGTGCCCTGGCATTAGATGATATTATGACCACACACCCATGTCTAATACTGTAGGTATGCATGTGCAGGTTTCTTCCATTGGATGGTTTTATTTTGTTTTTAGGTGGAGAAGGTGGGGAAGAAGAAGGTCACGTGGACCCCTGGTGATGCCATAGAATGCCCCACTGAGGTAGATACAGTGGCTACTGCTATCTCATTAGTGTTCCATGGTCCATGGTCTGTCTATACACCATTTAGACCCTGAAGACCGCCAAGAAAGTCCTGCAAATATTTTGGTAGCATTTGAAAAATAAGCAGCATTTGGAAACAACAAATATTTGCTCAAATCCTTAAGATGTTTCAAAAATATTCTCAATTTAAAAACAAATCCAAATATAATTAAAATAGTTATTGTTTACAAGAACAGTTAACTCGATGTTTTGAAAATGTTTGAATAAAGTATTTTCTTGAAAACCTATTGTGGAGACACCAAAATGTTTGGAAAAAAGTTTAATATTTGCTGCCGAGTGCTGGGTTAGGGTCAGCCATTAAACACAGAGTAGAAGTGAGAACAATCGACAATGAAAATCTAGAAGCATAAACATAATCTAATAGCCAAAATATAAAATGTCGTTTCTGAGATACGTTTGATATCTATAAGTCATGGACTAAGACAATGCGTGTCTGTATCAACCACTATTACTTGTTCATCAGATGCTTGTTATCCTTCACTTTATAACGGATCAATCATGCTCCTCATCCTTCTATCTGTTCTTCAGGCATCACCATACTTCTTCACCAGCAAAAATAGTGACACAACCCTGCGACACCCAACTCGTGAAGAACAGATCGTTGAAGTACCGGAAATAATTGTCTTCCGTGAAAGAATGGACCCGCCCAAACCTCACGACGGAGACTACTGGAATAACAAAACCATCATCCTTGGTAGGTAGCGAATAGCTCGTTTAGAAGACGACTGTAAAAGTTCGATATATTATTTATATTGGTATTTTTACTATTTTACGTATTGTGTTATCATGCTATTAGATCAAGTAATATTATTTAATATTGAAAAGTATATAGTTTTAATCTTAGCGCCTGGGGATATCCTGTACGAACTGCGTAATTCTAACCGTAGTCATAGACAACATGGCCTGTCCAGTTAAACAGAATTGATTTACGCCTGGTACGTTCAATGACACTAGCGCATACAAGCAGCTTACCAAACTAGCCGCTGTCTCAAAGAGTCGTATGAACCGTATACGGGACAGGGAACCAGTCTTGCTAAACGGCTTACTCATCCCTGTGTTGATTGAACGCACCACTGGCACTGTAGTCCGGCAGAAGTAGAGGTAAATCCGATTTTGGAGTATATACTGCTGATTTTGGTAGAGGGGACCGTGTAGATCTTAAAGCAAGATGATGCCACTCTGGCATCCTTGGGCAACCGTTTTCATTCACCTTTGAAGTGTTAAGATTGTCCTCGGTCACACGGACTTCTCCCTGTTCACAGGCTCGGCCTTCTTGGCCCTGGCTCTCATCGGTCTGGTCCTGACGATCTTCTGGGCCTGGAGGAGATCCGCGAGCATCAGATCCTCCGGGGCCTCCAAGTCCTCCAAGACGAAGGTGGGAGGCTACAAAGTGATGGACGAAGATATTGCTTGGGAGAAGAAATCCGGTCCGCCCGTCTACGTGGTGAACAAACACGTGGTGTGATCCAGGCTCTCAGTGCTATACTGATGCGTGACAACAATGCCAATTTGGTTCTGTGATAATAAAGATATATAATTTATTTCAACTGTGTTGGTGACTTCTTTCATTTATATTGCTTTCGTCGTATGCACTGCTACGGAGGTTTAAAAGGGACAACGTATTTTTTTCGTTCGAACGCAAATATTATTTTTCTTACGATGCATGTACATTATAAACATGTTCGAATATACAATATAAATATTGTGAATGACAACTTATGAAATGCATAGATTGATCCCCAAAATCATTAAGCAAGGGAACTCATCAACTTCTTGTCCCATACATTCCAGCTCGTAAACTTCGTTCCGAAAATCAGAGTATTTTGTCAGTCCCTTCCTACAGACTCTCTTCCTATGGATCTAGATGTTTCTCACACACTGTGCCTATTCTGTGGAACTTATTATTACTCCTTGAAATAAAACATTTTCAAAGCTAAACTTAAGACCCATCATTTCTTATGCCTAACTTTATCTGAATCCCTCATCTTTTTATGTAGCGCCATGAGCATGTGTACGACATATGCGCGTTAATAATATGCATTATTATTATTATTATTATTATTATTATTATTACACAACAACCATTGTACCCCTGTACTAAATAATATCAGTGAAATTCTGCTCCGATGTTAGGACCCCTTATTGAGTACGATTGCATTCTAAACTCAAATTTAATATGGGAATTTGTGGACAAAACTTAATAATTAAATCGTATTCCACAGCTTCGTAATATCGAGTCCTTGCCCCGAGATTACGAAACTTTCTGAGTACAATTTCATGCTCAAGCTCAAAATGTACATGACGTTTTATGACCAAAACTCTGAGTTGAGCATGAAATCGTACTCAAAATAGCTTCGTAATAGCGAGACCTGGTTTAACGTGGCAACATGTAAATTTCAGCTCAACAATGGTAACTACTTGTCCTGCGTCGGCCTTGTATATGTCAACAAGTCATCATGACCTTGTTTCGATCAGCTAATCTATACTCCCGAACACTCACCGAATTGTCACGACACACATACTATTACATTACCATCTTCACGACGCATTTCATGCTTACACAAGCTTCTGAGTTGTAACATATGTAAACTTCAGAGTTGTAACATATTATTACCTCTTAAAAAGATGGCATAACACTGAATCGAGTTTATTATACATGTCTGATTCGCTTGGATTTCGATATGCTGGTTCTTCGAAGCTGTAATGTAGCAGTTTCAGAAAATAGGATTTCATGTACGGTGATTTAATCGGGATACTATTATGATGTAAAACAACAACAGGATAACACCATCATTAGAGACTCAACAAGAACTAATGGCATATACCGTACTACTGGTATTAGTGCCAGATGGCATTGATAGAAACTAATTACCATAGGCATATATAGTGCCCATGTCCAATGGCTACATATATACATATAGGTAATACTCTACCAAGGTATTGGAACTAGTCGTACAGCAGTCGAACGTACATAGGATTGAGCCACGAAAATGTAAATTTGCAAGCCAGTTATCGGTTGAAATGTTGGAAACACATACTTTTATGTGGATAATTTGTTTGGTTTTCGAAAAGTATTCCAGGTTTATAATTGGCATAAGAAATAATTACAACTTGA
>JAUTBV010155970.1:0-10334 GCA_032361325.1 Lepetodrilus fucensis | reverse complement strand
AAAAAACAATTTTAAGATTCTATTTGAGTCCCTTTAACTAAAAACAATGGAAAGTCAAACCTGCATCCTTATTGACTGTTGCACATTCTTGTTCTAATACATATTCATCAAAGTCAGGATTTGATTGGATCAGATGACTTGATGTGCGAGGTACTGTGTTAGTTTTTTTAGGCTCCGCCTCCTCGTTTCTCATTGGTGCATCACTTACATCATTCAAAATATTCATTTCAGACTCTGTGCCAATAGAATGAAAGCTCCAATATAGTGCAAAGTTCATTGACTGACATTAAGAGCTACATGGGCATACAGGATTTTACTGGTTCCTGTACATGAACCATAAGATAAAATCCTGTACGCACTAAAGCCGCATGTAACAGTGACATGTTTACCATTACTCAGAATATGCCATTTTTTATTATTAAAAGGACTCATACACTTGGGAGATTTCACCTATGCCCATTTTTATATGTGCCCATATATAATATATAGAGCAATATTAGCAAGAATACGAACTTTCAGACATGAAATGCCATGCAAACCCATCGAAATATGATATTGTACTTGGCGAATGTAAACAATCATTTGTCTTAAAATTGGCAAGGCCTTCTCATACTGACCATTAACCCATCCGATGTCATAAGATCATAATTCTGAGTAATGATAAACAGCTATATGAACTATGCACTTTGAAGAAAAGGGTGTAGAAGAGGAAACAACAAATGGGTTAAATCACTTCACATACTTAAAGCAACATTCTACCATAAAAATAGAAATATTGGTACAAATGTATTTATTGTAACTAGTGTAGATTTTTTCATATTATATATTTGTTGAATACAAATCTATAATAAATCAAATATAACAATGGAAATTGGAATACATGTATCTAAAATGCATTTATAGTAGAATATTGCTTTAAAATGATAAACAATCACCATAGATAAGGATCATAGATACAGAATTACAGAAACAAAATTAAAATGGAAGTTATTGTTGCTCAAACTAAATAGTCTACACCATTACAGAAATGAATATAACTTCTGCAAACTAGTCAAATAAAACATTAGCACTGACCTACTTTGCAACACTAACCTAAAATTAACCATCTGCATTGGCGATGGATCATTTAAAAGACTACTCCCCAGGGAGTTGAGAAGACAAAATGAATGCACATTGATCGACTAATTAATAATAATAATATAATTTCCACTAGCTACTTGAAAAAAAAGAAGGCGATACACAAATGGACTTGGATAGAAAAGGCGATACACTTATTATTATTGTTATTATTATATTATTTATGTTATTTATTAGAATTGGTGCAGTTTTCAAATCAAGTATAGGTGTATTACCAGTATGTGACAATGAAGAGAACTGACCACGTCCAGCTGATGTCCGGTGAGCGGTCCGCTTCATTTGCGGACTGCGCCGGCTCGTCGCATGTTTCCTCATCTGAATACAGCACAGACAAGATCATTAGAAACTTGACAATGGGTAAATGATAAATGATGATGTGTCACTTCCGGTGACATGGAGATATATAACTAGATACATGCTGATCAAAGTTCTAGTAGGAACTTTCCACAATGGGTAAACAACAATTTATTATTTTATTATTTTATTTTTTAAATGGGGTTTTGAGTGGCTTTCAAGATTCTTTCACTTTCACCACAACTTGTCAGATACTTGCTGATCAAAGTTCCAGTAGAAACATTCTAAATAACAATTTAAGGTGTTTGTTTTTGGGTTTTTTAAATTGTAGTTTGGAGTCACTTTCAAGATTCTTTCACTTACATCATGACTTGTCAGTTTAGAGCGGGAGGAAATCAGCAACATCCATCGCAGCGGAAATATTTCACCCATACACGACAATTAATATTAGATTATACTATAGAGAACACACTAATCCACTGACCAGGATAACAGATCCAGGATAACAATGTAGCGCTATGAACACGATTTTCAGCATGGACTTGGTGCAATATAAAAGCAGTATATAAAACTCCAGCAATTTCACTGCCAGCCATGAGGACTGGTAAGTCTGAGAAGCTACCCGTCAAGTGATCGATGATATACATCCTGATAAACGAACAAAAAGTAACACGACATGCAGACGTGCAAGGATAAAACGTTACCCGTCCTCGCTGAAAATAACCCATCGCGGGCGTGCGGACAGGCTCTATTTCGAACACTGATAAAAGCACATAAATGTTTGGCGATTGATCGAGAGAATTATTCTTTTCTGCTACAGCAGGGATCTTTCACCCATACGTGACAAAGTTTGGCGATTGAGAAGAATGGTCTCACCGTTACTTCCTCGAAGGCGGGGAGGTCATGAACGGCCTGCATGGCTCGCCTGACGTCACGTGTGGTGACGCCAAGCTCTTCGTCCTGAGCTCTACTGACGGTCTCGTCCACCGGTTCCCTGCCACCTGTGGACCCAGACGTCTTCTGCAATAAATATAATAATAATACAACAACTGTATAACGTTGAAATCCAGTGAAAAAAACTGGAGAAAAGTGCGTTTGAAGAGTGCAGGGAGAGAACTTCACCAGCTACTAACCCGAACAATGATTCAAATAACAAATTTGTTACAAAACCTTCAATTTCTACTTCTAGTCCTTAAGGATACCTTTAACCTTCTCCCTGCTGAATAAAATTAAAGTGTTCTATTTCTGCATGTGATCGGGCAACTTCCGCAGGGAGAGGGTTAACAATGTCAGAAAAGATTCATGCTAGCAGGCTAGTGTTAAGATTGATCCCTGTGAGTGTCATATACAAATGTGTGTCATGAACAGTTGAAAGCAGCACTGAACATGGGATTATAGACATGTAACCTCGTACCTCATAAAGTAGGGTTATACATTCCAATCAAATACTAAATGAAGAAATTTGTATTATTTCACTGCATTTATGTAGTAAATTTAGATTTAGGTGTGTGTGTGTGTGTGTGCGTGCGTGCGTGCGTGCGTGCGTGTGTGTGTGTGCGTCCGTCCTATTCTCATACTATGTTTATCTCATCTTGTGGTTTGGGAGAGTCAATATTTACATTCATGGCTATTTGTCCAATTTAAAAAATATATATATTTTTATAATCTACCTTTCCCCTTCCTTTGTGTGGCACTGCATAAAGATCTGTATCTGTCTTTTCTAAAATATGATAGAGAGGGCCAGCTGAAGCATATTGGAAAAAACGTACAATAATATAAGAATTGTACTGCATGTATAATACAATTATGATCTACATTACATATACATACAATTCTCTCTCTCTCTCTCTCTCTCTCTCTCTCTCTCCCCTGCTGGATTTGGCAAAAGCACTGCTCATTAGGGCATCCTGGTTGTCAGAAGGGAAAAGGTTAATTGCAAAAAAAAGGGTTCCACACCTATCCACATGGCCGATACAAACCTGCGTTGCATCTGTGCATGGAAGGGCATATACCATTTATATCGAGGTAGCATTGTTAACCGTAATAATGTTGATCTGAGTTTTGTTAACATTTCAACATACCCTGTCCCCCGGCCTGTGTAAATTCGTCCACATCATGCTCCCTCATGGACCCCTGGCTACGACCTGGGGGTGGGGTGTGCGCCCTCTCTCTCTGGGACATGCTCTGGCGCTGCTGTTGTTGTTGTTGTTTTTGTTTGGGCCACGTGCCAAAATCAACACTGGAGTATCTGCAAGGAAATTTATTTATTTATTTATATATTTTTTTTAAAAATCATGTTTAGACTTTTCACTTACATCACGACATGTCAGTTTAGGGCAGGAGGAAACCTGCTACATCCGTAGCGCTGAACGTTGCAGTAAACCTGCGAGCACTGGCTGGTACTGACAGTAAGCGTTATATGGAGTTTAACGTCGCGTGGGGCGATACCGGGTTCCCGGGGAAAGATTTGAACCCGGAACCTTTGGCTCCGCAGTGCAACGTTCTAACCATTGCACTACTACCTCGCCTTTTCCGTGGGGTCTTGGAGACGGTGTATAAAAGCAGTCGCCGCGACCGGGTCTAGAGGATGCACGTACCCGGGTTCCTCCATGTGCTGGTAGTCATAGAGACTGCTCTCTGGGTCGCTGAACAATTCATCGTCAGAAAGAGGCTGGGGTTCCGCCACCATCCGCCCCACCAGGGAAGAATTCAGTACGGACGTGGCCAGCCCCACCGAGGTGCCGGGGGGCGTCACTGGGGGTGGGGTACGTGGCACTGCAGTGAATGCCACTGTCGGAATCAAAGCAGTCGCAATGTGGGCCTAAAATCAAAGATTCAAAGGAAATAAATTATCCATAATTTTGATAAAAATTCCACAGAGGAAGTGATGTTATTGATAAATCAAAGTTTAAAACTTTAAATAAATAGCATGTATCGTTGTGGACTAAATATAGATAATAATAAATTTAAAAATACACAGAACATGGTTTGATCATGTTAATAAAAAACAAACTGACATGATGATCTATGAATGGTCTATTTTTAATGTGTATAATATTTTACAAATGGGATTTAATAATATATTATGATAATAAATGGTGAGATTCAAGAAATAATAGAAAATACTATAAAGAGTAGCTATGATAATGAATAATTTTCAATTTCTAACTAGATTTATTAAAAATGAGTAATATATTTGATAATCAATATAATCAATAGGAAAACTAATTGTATTGCTTTATAATATAAATTGCAACTTAATAGTTACAAAATTAATATAAGAGCATGTGCCACATATAGTTAAACATTAAATTTGCCAATCAAAAGAAAAAGTTAATGTCAAAATCACAAAGTACATAAATATATATTTGTATTACACCATAAAAACATGAACCTTGCAAGTGGATAAAACCTAAATAATTTATGTGTCTATATATAGTATCAGAATTTATGATTGAAAATTGGTACCGGTATTACAAAATACTTCAGTCGGACATGATGGGAAGTAATTGAGATGTATACCCGGTACTAAATATTATATTAAATAATAATTACTAATAATTACATAACAATGTGCACATTTCTATGCATATACTCATAGTTCTACATTTACACATCTTTACTTTCGGTGCGAGTCCTTCTCCACAGGTCCAATGGTAATCAAATCTGTACTCTCATAGATACCTAAACATTGCAGATTTTCAAATAACCCCCAAGGACCCATATTAATTCAAACAACATTTCGACATGAGAGTTAAAAATCATAAATGCTATAAATATATATTATAATAAAACCGATAACCAAAACATAAAGAACAATGAAAATTCTTAATACTAACATCTATTTTATAATGGATACTGGGGTTCCCCAGATACTGGTACTAGTATTAGTCTTGAGTGAATAATGGAAAGAAGGGAAGACAGTGAGTGAGTGAATGAATTGTTTAACATCACTTGTGACATGATTACAATCGCACGAGGTGAAAACATGTTGGATAAAAATAACATTGGGATGTTGTGAGATAGAATGGTGAAATGTTATAGAAAAGTCCCTAATAACAGTGTAACCATATAATATTATGGTAGTGACACATTAGTCTACAAGACTGTGACAACTTGGCACACAATGAATACAAATATTACCTCATCTGTCGGCTGAAAATACACAATAAATTAAAGTACAATTATTTATTATTTAATATTTATATTAGAGTATCTGTAGTGTAGAGCCGTTATCCAAGCATATTTATTATATATGCTTTAATAGTTAAACCTTGCGTAGAGTATTAATTAGTAAATTATTTAAGATACTCTATATAAAAAATAAATAATTGTGTCCTATGTACAAGAGTCCTTTAACATTTAATTGATCATAGATTTCTTTCAAAGTGTACAGATAACCATGATAACACTGACAAAATCAAATGTCACATGCAACACAAGTGACTGCTCTATAGTTCACATAATTAATACTCAATCGTTGTATTTATTCACAAATAAACAAATAATTATTGTCTTCTTTTTTTTAATGATCTGTCAAACTTGTCATATAAGCGGAGTTGTCTCCCTTAAGCATGTACCAACAGGTTTTTCCAACTTGTTTATTACATTCTATCAACATTTCGCAGGTCGAATGGCAAATATATAATTATTTTAGCAGAACATTATGATCCTGCAGTACTTTCAAACACTATATATGTTGGATATGCTTTGAATTATATACACGTCCCCGGTTAATCACGAACAAGCACTGGCATGCCAACGAATCGGAAGTTGACTGAGCCGACTTCGCAGCACTTCACTAACACAGAATCTTTAGATGCATGATGCGACGAATGAAGAACATTACTACAAAGTACACGAGCTGACGCAAAGAACCTCAATTGCGTCTCACCAAATCTGATGCTTTTGATTTCCCTTTCTTTCCCCGACGCTTCCCTTTTAACATTTTCGAATCGCGTGCCTGTGCAGTTTGTAAACAGTCTCTTGCGCATGCTCAATCGAAATGCTTCAATCACTAATCGAAATATTACCAAGCATACATAAAATCATTACTGAGTAGATACATCACTTTGACTAAATTTTGAGTATCACATTTGATAGACATGCATGTATAATGGAGAAACGGACTTAGATCTGAGACTAATTACGCTTGATTTATCCACCCCAAAGTTGTTGTTTACTGATGTCGGCCTATAGTCCCCAGTACCCATAGTTATCAAAATATTAATATTTTATATGAATAAAAGGAACGTTCCGCTATTTATCTTCTGTGATGCATGAATTGATCTATGAAGGAATTGCAAGCAAACGTTGCCGTTGCGTATTATATGTTTAAAGTCGTACCACTGAGTTATGTCCCCGTGTATTGATATAATGAAGCAAATAACAATATGACCATATTCAGGGTTTATATTGGGGTGTTCAAGTGCAGTGGATATTTTTCTACCATACAGCGGTGGTTAGGTTTTTGGAAGTACAAACATGATTTTATGTATGTCAAGTAAATGTATTTACGCATTTAAGCGAGTGTTCCAGCTTTTGCAGGCTCGTAGCTTATGTATCAATTTCCTACCTGTTTTTTAAAACTGTGGTAGGCGGGGGTTCTTTGCCACAAAGTGAAACACACAATATAGCATATATTCCTCTTAACCAAACACGTAAATTGTTTCTCTGTGATCTATATAGCCTATATATAATGAATAAATAGGCCCTAGATCTATAATATTCTGGCGTTGTTCCTTGATATCTTGCACACTGCGTGCGGACGTCTGAGCCTAAGCATATAGTTTGTCTGTTAAATATATATACCCGGTAGGTGCTAATTCATTATATTTTTTTGGGTAAAATTGTCTCAGCTTTCGTTTCCTTCTCCTTTCCTTTAAAGTCTCCCAACCCGTTTCAAAGTGCAACTGTCTTTTAATTATGGTGGTGAAATGCATCTCATACGGGTAATCCAGAAACCAATACTATCTTGAGTTCGAAGGCACACAGAATATGTGATTATTTTATGGATCCATCCACAGTATATCAGTATACATGCATATGCATGATATGCTACAAAATGTCCATTCTCAATATATACACCTGGAAAAACACCCCAACTTTTCGATAATAGCAAAATGCTATCGGCAATCATGCGAAATGCAAATAAAAACGTCATGCCAGTGTACGCATTGGATGATACCTCCAGGAAGAATTAAATTACAAATTCAACAAAAAACGAGGTGCTGTTAAGTTTATTCGTGTGAGTTTCGCAATTGCAGTCACTGTCGAGATGTTGGCCTCCAATCCCCAACAAATAACCCAAGTAGGCACACAAACCATAACACGCTGTCAAAATCCAGAACCCTCGTCAAAATCAACTCCCCAGACCCTCAGTAACGAGTGTAACCTCCTCCGACGTCGATAACGTTGCGGACCCTCCTCCTCATCGACTGTACGAGACGTTGCATCAGACGCTGAGGTATTATTCTGTTCCATTCCTGGTGCAGAGTCTGTTCCAGTTCCGCGAGATTCTGTACCGGAGGCTCACTGTCACGTACCCTGCGACCAATGATGTCCCAGACCATCTCTATGGGATTTAAATCTGGACTCCTGGCAGGCTAGGATAGCGTTGTGACTGCCTCTTGATGTCAGTGGCGACACGTGCATGATGCGGCATAGCATTGTCATCCATGAAAATTGGCCATGTGTTCAAAGGATGATTATCAAAGTGTGGCACAACAACTGTGTCCAAGATGTCTGTGAGGTAGCGTTGTCCGTTTAGATTTTGTCTGACAGTTAATTATACGGTCGAGTTTGCAATCATGTGACATGCAACCCCACACCATTAGGGACCCTGTAAAGTCGTACAGTGATCAATATGCATGTAAGGATCTTGAAAGCGGTTAAACAAAATAATGCTGAGAGAAAAAGAAAAGAAAGAAGATATTCCTGTACGGTGATATGAATGCAAGCATCTTGATAGCGGTTTAAAAAAAAAGAGAAGATATTCCTGAGAAATATTGGTCATGCCATGACTGGCATACCCGCTTCCGACGGCCTTGTAGTTTCAGATCGAAATTCGTTCGTCTATTATACAGGTCTATAAAGGTCAACTGTAACATTACGGTCCATCGAAATACTCCAAGGAACACCAAGGATACCCTCAATGAAGTCGGCCTATACGTTATCACGGAAATCGGAAAATATTCAAATTACGTAAATTCATTAGGCCTATATTATTATTTTCATAAATTCAAATTATATAAATAATATGATATTACATTTCTGATTAATAATTAATGTAGAGCATATATTATCAATATGACAATATAAAGAACACATGTGACTCATACACGATCAATACTTGAAATGACAATAATATTGATACATTATTATTAACGACATTTGTGTTGGTGACCAACAGCATTACATTGCACAACTCAAATTTTTGCTTCAATATCACCCACTAACAGTCAATAATATTGTCAATTTTGAATTATTCAGCAATATTATTGCTGTCACCCCCACCCGATTTGCATTTGTCACCTGTATTTATATCCGAAGCAGTTACCCCCCTTGTTACATTCCATGGAATGACCGTGTGACCTCGACCCCTTGAACGAGTCACCACACAGGTATTCAAATATACTATCAGGGGAAGGGACGGACAGGTAAGCGCCTGCTAATAATCAAAACAAAACAGGTTATTACCAGTTGTCAAGCCGTACACCATTAATACACGATACATATTTTATACAACGCATATTGAGCGTGCAACTAATATTTACACCTGTAATTACGAGCCTTTGAAGCGCACCTGTGGCAAGTTTTGGAGCGTCCGTTTTGGCGACAACATGGCGTCGCTACTTAGAATAGCCCGTACAGTGTCCTGTGAGAATAAATCACAATTTTACTGGTCTCTGAATATTATGTTATCTATTAAATTTATTAAAACTGTGAACACTGTTCAAAGGACACGTGCAGCCTAGATCAGGGAAGTTAGATTTTAAAGCGGCAATTCCTCGGTTGATAAATGGCCATTTACAATTTTCACTGTACACTTCCGGTATTGTAGAATCGTAGATATTAATTATTTTAGTTCATTATAGTTTATACTTGATAGATGTTTGGGTTATTTGCAAGTGAACTTCTGCATAAAGGTGCACATTATCACAGACGTTTGTTTTTACCTAAATGCAAATACAAATATACTGAATATTACACATTACCAGTGGCAGTTGAAATACCAGCTATGTACAGGCCTATAACTTGCATTTAGATATGACTCATGAATCTGAATATGAAATCATAATTATTTGTATTAATTATAGACAAAATGTATTTGTAAGCCTATCCATTCTTTCCAAAGATACTCCTTTAACATGTTACTCATCAATTTACTGAATAGATTAAATTACCTTTTCTTCTTAAATATTGATTTAAATGGACACAGATAGACTAAATTTTACTGAATTTTGCAGATCTACTAATTTACAATTAAGATAAGGTAAAAGAATAATAATGTTATGTAGATTTAACAATATGAATATAAACTGCATTTATCATGTTTATATACCACATATCCATCAATATATATATCTCTCTCTCTCTCTCTCTCTCTCTCTCTATATATATATATATATATATATATATATATCTGTACACATACACATGTTGGTGTATGTTTCAGAATACCATGTATGGTACATGTTGCTGTATGTTTCAGAGTACCATGTATGGGTACATGTTGCTGTATGTTTCAGAGTACAATGTATGGGCATGTTGCTGTATGTTTCAGAGTACCATGTATGGGCATGTTGCTGTATGTTTCAGAGTACCATGTATGGGCATGTTGCTGTATGTTTCAGAGTACCATGTATGGGCATGTTGCTGTATGTTTCAGAGTACCATGTATG
>JAUTBV010155959.1:0-10335 GCA_032361325.1 Lepetodrilus fucensis | reverse complement strand
GTCATTGTTAATATAAATAGTTATTTGAGCCATATCAATATCCTTTATAAAGTATATGTGTAATTATAAGTGATTACAGGTTAAAGTTTTATTATTTTTAGGATTATTCGAAGAAAGTTTGCATAAATGCAACTGCTATTCGCTACTTTTGTGCTACTTTTATTAAAAAAGTAGTTGGTAGAACTATAAAAATTAAAGTTTTAGTGATATTTGTTGGCATAATAACCCTCTCTTTATTCCTTTATAGGATGTGGAACTAGTAGGGTAACGGTCGAAGCGAGGAATATACGATTTTGCCATTTTAACCTCAAAAAGTTAAAAGTGAAGCCATGACTCCCCTGAACCTTCTTTCACAGTCTCAAGGTTTTGCTATACTTGTAACTTATGACTTTCTTCAACTAACTTAGTTAAAAAATCTTTATGTTTTTTTGTTGCTTCTTTTAATGTTTCTTCCGACATTATCGCTTGTTTACCAGATAACTCATTTTGTATTTTCATGAATTTTATTTTGACATAATCTTCTAAGAATTTTTGATAATCACTAGTTAAATGTGGAAAGTAAAAACGAATTAATAAACTTATTTTGGCTGATTCTATATCACCATCATGTTTTAGGATAGGATCTAGCATTTTATCAAAAAGCTGAGTCATTATGACAAAAATATCTTCCAATTTACGTCGTTTAAACTCTTCCTGTTTAATTTTGTTTTTTTTATTTTCAAGAAACCAATCTTTACCTGTTGCAGATAAAAAACCAATTATTCCTCCACCAATTAAAGTTGCCATATCAATCAAAATGAATTCCTTTTATTTTGATGATAACAAAATAATTATTTGAATTTTAAAAATATGACATATTGAAATATTTTTTTAGTTTTGTACACCTTTTTTAAAAAGGTGTGATTTTGCATAATCCATTTAGAATCATCATGATTAAGTTGACTTCCACAATGACTTTATCTTTTGACTTTTAATAATCTTTGCAACCAATAGTCTAACTACTCATTACCCCACACTATACCCAAACAATCTCACCCAATTACAACAAAAAAATCTCCTACTTCCCTACAAACACCCCAAGCGCCCTATCCTTCTCCACTCCATCCCAAGCAAAAACCTTCCCATTCATAACGATAAAAACACCCTCACCCAACACAGAAACAGCACCAATCGCACAGCCTACATTGAACAAGGCATCTGAGTTTTTAAACGCATACGGTATCATCGCGCCAACAAGCACGATGGTTTTTCCTTTGATAGTGGATAACTTCTCTGCCGTTTGCACCATCGTATCTGTACCGTGCGTTATCATGATAGCTTTCTCTTTAGCCATATTTACAGCGTTATAGATAGTCTCTCTATCAGCATCATTCATTTCCAAACTATCCTTCATCATGAGTGTTTCAACACGCACACTAGCTTCACACCTACCCTGCTTTAACATAGCTTCAAAATGCCCTTCATCAAAAAGCAACTCTCCACTTATCTCATCATATCTTTTGGCTATCGTGCCACCTGTTATCAGTACTTTAATGTCCATGGATTTCCTTTGTGTATTGCATTTGGTATGCTACCATCTCTTTGAAGGGATTTAAAAAACTCTCCATCTTTTCATGGCTTATATCTTCTTTATCTTGCGACTTTAACAGCTCTAGCACACAGTGGATAGACTCTATGGTCGAAAGGCAGATATCGGCTGGTTGCTCTTTGATATGAAATTCTGACACCCTATCATGATAGAAGCTTATATGCGGAAGATTGGTGATATTTTTACTCACACGCATAATCTTTTTCGCACAAGCCCAAGTTGAGTCGATGAGAAAAATCACGGTAGTTTTTCCCTCTTTGGAGATATCAGTTGTGTTGAGTGCTTGGCTTTTTTTGGAAGGATAGAGGATGTAACAGTTGTTGTTTTCATCTTCAACGATTTCATTGATACGCTTATAGTCTGAAAAGTCTATCCCCACAAAAAGTTCAGAGTTTTCAAGGGAAAGATGAGAAAATATCCCCGTGCCATTCTTCGTCTTTTTAAACTCTTTAAAGTGCATCAGTATGACAAACTTTGTTTTCGTCTGTGTTACAGAGACATGCTTACACATACAGGTGCTTTTAGGACGATAACAGCGGTAACACTTCTCCCGATACCCTGCCCCTTCACTCCCTCTTTTTCTGCCTATCATGATAGCGATAAACCTACCTTGCCTTTTTCCAAGTCTATCATGATGACTTCTATGCGTGGCAGATACTGGTTTATAGAGAGTACTTCCAAAGGATGCGCAATCCTTCTTTCACTCATCTTTGAGATATGAATCATCCCGTCATTTTTCAGCCCGATATCGACAAATGCCCCAAAGTCAGCGATATTTCGCACTATCCCAGAGACGATACTCCCCTCTTTTAGCATCTTGATATCCGTCACATCATCCCGAAAAGGAATCTCAGGCAGTTCACTCCGTGGGTCAAATCCTGGCTTTTCTAGTTCTATCATGATATCTTTGAGTGTCGCTTCTCCCACACCCAAATCATTAGCAATAGTTTTGATATCGGATGTATCATGATAAGCTTCCAACTTCTTAGCCGCCGCATAACTCTCAGGATGAATCCCCGTATTATCAAAGTGACTTTTACCCTCACGGATTCTGATAAATCCTGCACACTGTTCATACGCCTTTGCCCCAAGTCCTTTGACTTTTAAAAGCGTACTCTTACTTTTAAACGCACCGTTTTCTTCACGATACGCGATGATATTTGTCGCTATTTTTGCCCCTACCCCTGCCACAAACGAAAGCAGTGAAGCCGATGCAGAGTTCACATCCACCCCGACACGGTTTACCAAATCTTCTACATTTTCTTGAAGTTTCTTTTCTAACAACTTTTGGTCAACATCGTGTTGATACTGTCCGATTCCTAGCGATTTTGGGTCTATCTTCACCAGTGCCGCCATCGGATCACGCAACCTCTGCGCGATAGATATAGCCCCTCTTATGGTCACATCCAAGTCAGGATACTCTTCACTAGCGATTTTAGAAGCTGAGTAGATAGATGCCCCTGCTTCGGAAACAACGGTGTATTTTAACGGCGTGTCCAACTCTTTGTTGAGCCTTGCAAAAAAGGCTTGTGTCTCACGCGAACCCGTACCATTTCCGATAGCCACACCAGTGATATCGTACTTTTTAAGCAGTGCTATTATCTTCTTTTTAGAACCTTCATAGTCATTTTTGGGTTCTGTTGGGTATATGACTCCGTGGTCTAAGTATTGTCCATTTTCATCGATAACGGCGAGTTTACAGCCTGTTCTAAAAGCAGGGTCTACACCCAAAAGGATTTTTTTTGTTACAGGTGGTGTCATGAGTAGTTGGGTAAGGTTTTTCCCAAACACAGAGATAGCATCACGGTCAGCTTTCTCTTTAAGCACACCATGGACTTCACGCTCGATAGAAGGATAAAGCAGTCTTTTAAATCCATCTTTATAAGCCTCAAAAAGCAAGTGTTTAGACGAAGCTGCATCTCTTTTTATCTTGTACCGATAGAGCGTATCATGATAGCGTTCTTTGTCTATGGTGATTTTAGCAGACAACTGTTTTTCACTCACCCCACGCATGATGGCAAGGTATCTGTGTGAAGGGATAAAAGCCACCTTTTCACTATGGACTTTATACTTTGAGAAAACACCTTTCTCATCAAATGTCTTTGTCCCTTTCACTTCAAGTTGTCCATGTTTAAGCGTCAATTCTCTCAACACTTCACGCTCCTTAGCACTATCCGAAAATCGTTCTGCGATGATATCCTGCGCACCTTTGATAGCATCTTCTGTTGTTTTCACATCCCCTTTTAGAAACTTTTTAGCTTCTTGTTTCAACTCGTTTTCACTTAGTCTGCTTGATTGTAGTCTATTGGCTAGAGGTTCAAGACCTTGTTTTATCGCGATAGAAGCACGGGTATTTTTCTTCTCTTTAAAAGGTCTATAGATATCTTCAAGCTCTGTTATCGTTTTAGCTTGGTTTAAAAGTGTTTGAAGTTTATCCTCAAATAACCCTTTCTCTTTGAGTATCTTGATGATTTCATCACGCCTATCGACCATCTTTTTCACGCTGGTATAGACCTCATCAAAGTCTCTTAACTGTTCATCACTAGCCCCACCCGTCATCTCTTTTCGGTATCGTGCGATAAAAGGGATAGTAGCACCCTCGTTGATAAGAGAGAGGATATTTTTGATTTGGTTTTGGTTTAGGGTAGTTTTGTCGCTTAAAAGGGTTAGTAAATCTATCATGATAGTCCTCTAAAAAGGTTTATCATGATGATAGCAAAACTTATATCAAAGCAAATAGTAACCATAAGAAACAGATAAAATTATTTTTATCTAGCCTTATAGCTATGGCTAATCTTATCTTAGCCTTTAGTCGATTGTTCTACATGACAAAAGACAACCTAAGGTATATCATGATGAAGAAAAAACTTTTACCACTTTCGCTTACGCTATTTGCATTTTTATTTGTTGCTTGTGGAGGAGATAGTAAAGAAAAAACCACACAAGAACATGTATCTGCACTTAGCACAAAAGAGTCAGCACACCAAAGAGATATGCACCCACAAGCAAGTATGCAAGAGTTAGAAAAACTCTCAACAGCAAACAACAACTTGGCATTTGATGTCTATCGTTATCTACAAAGCACTAACAAGAACCATTTTTCCTCTTCGTACAGTGTCTATAACATGCTAGGTATGCTCAGCAGTGGCGCCCAAGGTGAGACCAAAGAGCAGATGCTAACAGCCATGCACCTTCCACTTGAAAACAGCAAAGATATACATAGACAGTTCAATGCTTTAGATATGCAGTTTGCCCGAACCAGTGGTAGTTTTGAAGTCTCTATCGCCAATGCTTTATGGATTCAAAAAGGTTTTAGTGTCAAACAGCCTTTTATCGACACCCTTGCACAAAACTATGGTGTGATTGCACATCAGCTAGACTTTAAAAAAGAGAGTAACCATGCCTCTTCTCTTATCAACAACTGGACGCTTGAAAATACAAACGGCAAAATAAAAGAGCTCATACCCCCAAACAGCTTAAGCACAAACACAAAAGTAGTCTTGACCAACGCTATCCACCTCAAAGCAAAATGGAAAAACAGTTTCTCACAACAAAACACCACCTTTAAAAACTTTACAAAAGCAGAGGGGGAACTCATCCAAGTACCTACGATGCACCAAAAAGCCATCTTTAGACACAAAGAGGTAGATGGCACAAACCTTCTTTGTATGCACTATGTAGACAGTGAGTATAGACTCCTCTCTATCATGCCTGCTAAAGGAAAGTTTGAAGAGTTTGAAAAAACTCTTGATTTTTCAAACTTTAAAACGATGATAACAGACGCAATCACGGGTGAAGTGGACCTTAAAGAGAAGATGATAGACCTCTACTATCCAAAGTATGAGTTTGAAAACACCATAAACATGATAGCACCACTCAAGCTAAATGGCATGAAAGATGCTTTTACGGCTGATGCTGATTTCTCAGGTATCACAAATGAAGCGAACCTCAATATCTCTCGCATCATCCAAAAAACATTTTTCAAAGTTGATGAAGAAGGAACAGAAGCAGCAACAGCCTCAACGATGGCACTAGGAACGACTTCGATGTCAGAGATGACACTGAAGTTTGATAGACCGTTTTTGTTTGTACTTTGTCATGAGCCGACAAAAACGATACTCTTTTTAGGAAGAGTGATGAATCCTTTACAAACAGAGTAAGCTAACTCTGTTTGTGTAATAACCTATGAAGACCTTTTTCAGCCCCAAGTGCTATAGAAGGCATAAAATCAAAAAAGGTGATTAGTTTTTTACGCTAGCTAATCCCAGTTCTTTCCATCGTGAAAAGCCACCTTTGATATGATCCACATATGTGAAACCACGCTCAGCCAAAAGCTTCGAAGCCTTTGCCGTTCGTGAACTTGAAGCACAGATAAGAATAATATGTTTATTTTTATCACCTAGTGCCTTTTGTAGTACATCATCTACAAAAGTTTCAACAAGCCTTCTATGACCATGATCTTCTCCACCACGTCCGTTAGGTTTTCTATATTCATACACCACACCACCTATGGAGTCTTTTGCATATCCATTTGCACGTTCCCAGTCATTTCTCACATCTAAAAACAATGCATCGGCTGGTAGTACATAAGCGGATGTTAGATTTATGTCACCATATACACCTGCGGCATAGTGTGGTGTCTCTTGCTGTTCTACTACTTTATCACCTTCTGTTGCTGTCTCTTGCAGTGTTGAACCCATGTTTTCAACACTAGTCCCCATAGTGTCTCCACCTCCACCACACGCTGTCAAAGAAAATACTAACCCTAAACTCAATAGGCTTATCAAAGTTGACTTCATTAAAACTCCTCTTTATTTATAATATAATTAAGAAACAAATGTATCCAAAGTAAAATAAATTTCACATGAAAGAGAAAAATTATCACCACTTCACAAAACCCACGTACTATACTTTGTCACAGAATGTTACAAAGTTAACTATAAAATATATTTATTATAACCATATAAAATACCTATTTCAAACAAAAAAAGGCACTCTTATATGTATTTAATGAAAATAACAATAACAATTTACTATAATCAATCATAATTCCCTTAGAAGACGAGGCATCATGCAAAAAACAAGCTTTTTCATACTTGCTATACTCTTGTTTTTAACTGCTTGTGACTCCACACAAGAAACACTTGCCCCATTTGAAATCGCTAAATCTACCCAAAAAAGAGAAAAGAACCCACAAACCACACCCCAAGCACTTCAACACATCACGGCTGCAAATAATCAACTTACTTTCGATCTTTTTCAACCCTTAACAGCTACAGAAAATCATGTACAATCTAGCTATAGCCTCTTCAACTTACTTAGTATGCTAACCGCTGCTAGCAATGGCAAAACACAAACACAAATCTTACAAGCCTTACATCTACAAAACGAGTCACATCAAGCTTTAAATGCCCTAAACTCCCAACTTACAAAAACAGATGATGGCTTTCGTATCATACCTATCAATGCTCTTTGGTTACAAAAAGATTTTGATATCCACGCATCTTTTTTGGATACACTTGCTTTACACTATGGTGCAGCTGTCTATCTACTGGATTTTCAAAAAAACACCAATCAAGCCATCCAAACTATAAACAGTTGGGTCGCGGATAAAACAGAAAATATCATCCAAAATCTTCTCCCACAAAATGCACTCAACACCCAAACCAAACTAGTACTCACCAACGCTCTTTATCTCAAAGGTGACTGGGTTCATAAATTTCCCCAGCAGCGTACACTCTTTAAAAACTTTACCAAACTTGATGGCACGCTC
Source organism: Lepetodrilus fucensis (assembly GCA_032361325.1). Taxonomy (NCBI): domain Eukaryota; kingdom Metazoa; phylum Mollusca; class Gastropoda; order Lepetellida; family Lepetodrilidae; genus Lepetodrilus; species Lepetodrilus fucensis. Next base: position 2,974 of record JAUTBV010155959.1, on the reverse strand, counting down.
ACCCAAGTACAAACTATGCACCAAGAAAATGACTTTTTATACCAAGAGTTTAACAACACAAAAGTCCTGTCCATGCGCTATCATGATAGTGACTACGCACTACTTAGCATCATGCCTCCTAAAGGGGATTTTGAAACATTTAAAGAGACATTTACTCCACAAACACTCTCTTTCATGATAAAAAACCTACAACGCAGTAAACTCAACCTTTACTACCCTCGTTTTACTTTTTCCTCGCAAAAAAAGCTTATAAAACCCCTCCAAGACTTGGGTATGCATGATGCCTTTACCCAAGATGCAGATTTTTCACGTCTTAGTAAACAAGCACTTTTTATCTCACAAATCGTCCAACAAACCACTATCATCGTCGATGAAAATGGCACCCAAGCAGCCGCCGCTACCAGCATCTCTATCGGCACTACCAGCATCCCAAACAATCCTCCACTAGAAGTGAAGTTTGACCACCCTTTTCTTTTTGCCCTCTACCATAAACCCACACAAACTATCCTCTTTTATGGACAGATGTTAAACCCCTCTAACCAATAATTTGCTATACTCCCAATCAAAGGTCTTATCATGATACAACCCCCAACCATCCTCCAAGAGTTTCGCTCGTTTTGCTTTCAAAACAAGATTACAGATATCGACAAAGCACTGGAGTATTTTGCTGTTTTTGGTGGTATGGGCTGGTCTGTGGATACGGACAAATCCCTCATCTCACTCATCGAAAAAAAAGTCTTAAAAAACTACAAGTACATCCACGCAGACATCACCACCATCACCCAAAGTAACAACACCCGCCACGCAATCCTCTCTGCCATAGCCACAGGAGATAGACGTGAACACGCCGCTTTTAAAAAAGCCAAGGTTTCACGAGGTGATGGAGAGCACATCATCGATTTTCTTATCCAAAACAAGCTTTTGTACTTGGAAAATTCCATAGAAAAACCACTCAAAGATGAAGAGATTTCCGATAAGCTTATCTTCACTCAGCCTTTTATGCGCTTTTGGTTTGCCAATATCTCCCCTTTTTACAAAGGCATCAAAGCAGGAGACTTTGAAGAGATGAAAGCACAGTGGGATAATACCCAACATGGCTTTTCCAACCCCATCGTAACCCCACTTGTACATGCCTTGATCAACAACAGCTTCCAAGATGACCCCATAGAAAAGATAGGCGGATACTGGGACAAACAAGTAGACCTCGATATCCTAGCCATCACCAAGTCGGGGAAACTCCTCGCGGGCGTGTGTAAATACTCCAAAAACAAAGCCAGCAAAAATGACCTTGTCAAACTCCAAGAAGATTGTGAAAAAGCAGGACTCAAAGTAGATACCTACATCCTATACTCCAAAAACAAGTTTTCCAATGAACTTAAAAAAACCAGCGATGTCCCACTCTTACTTCTGAGCCAAAAACATTTCAAAAGTCTCTTGGAAAATCTCAGTCAAAAAGATTTACAAACATATGAAAATAAAAGATATTAACCCTATCATGATAAAATAGCACAAAGGAAAAAGATGAAACAAGAACAAAAGATAGCCGTCCTCATCGACGCAGAAAATGCCAGTATGAAGTCTCTAGGCTCCATCCTCACAGAACTCTCCAAACACGGGCACATCATCACCAAACGTGCCTATGGTGACTGGAGTAGTAACCATCTCAAAAACTGGTCAAAAACAATGAATGAACTCGTAATACAGCCTATTCAACAGTTCTCCTATACCCAAGGGAAAAACTCCTCCGATGCTGCACTAATCATCGATGCGATGGACTTGCTTTATTCAAATAACTTTGATGCTTTTGCCCTTATCTCAAGTGACAGCGATTTTACCAAGCTCGCCTCAAGACTTAAAGAGTCCCAAATCCACGTCTATGGTGTAGGAGAGAAAAAAACACCACCTGCTTTTATCAACGCTTGTGATGACTTTATCTATGTAGAAGTTCTCAGACAACCTAAAAAAGCCCAAGAGAGTAAAAAAGAGACCAACAGTACAACCACCAAAACTAAGCCTAAAACTAAGCCTGACATCATTAAAGATAAAGCACTCATCGCACTCCTACAAGATGCTGTGGATGATTGTGCAGATGATGATGGCTGGGCGGCTTTGGCAGAGTGTGGAAGTCTTATCAAAAAACAGTTTCCAGACTTTGATCCACGTAACTACGGCTACAGCAAACTTTCACGTCTTTTTGAAGAAACCAAGGCTTTTGATGTCTGGCGTAAAAACATCGAAAACTCTGATAGAAAAGTAATGTTTCTTAGGGATATAGCACGCTATGGCGCACGTTAAAAAATGCACCGCCTCTCTTCTTTTTGCGCTTATCATGATGGGCGGATGTGGAGAGGGCAGAGATAGTAGTCTAATCACCAAAACTCCCGCACTCTCTATCCAGCTTGCTACCCTAGATAAAGCAGACAGGGTTGAAGCATATATCACCGATGGTGACACTATAAAACTCACCTTTGATGGTACATTGACCACCATCAGACTCATCGGCATCGACTGCTTTGAATCTCGTAAAAACAACAAAGCCTACAGACAAGCCTACGAACACAGTATCAGCATTGAAGAAGTTGTATCACGAGGTAAACGAGCCAAAAGCTATATAAGTGCCAAACTCTCAAAACGTGCAAATTTTTACATGGAATATGACGAAGATTTGTTTGACCGCTATGATAGAACTTTGGGGTATGTCTGGTTTTCAGAACATGAAATGCTTAACCTAGATATCATCTGCGAAGGGTACGCCCTACCCCTTACCATCAAGCCAAATGACAAGTATGCTGAAAAGTTTACCCAGTGTTATGAAGAGGCTAAAGCCAAAGGCTTAGGTGTTTGGAAGTAAGCGCGTCATGAGAACATGACTAACGCTACCCGATACGCGATAAATGACATAATCCACGCCACCCCAGTTGTAAAGACAAAAAGATACCCTAGATACTTCCAGCCTCCAGCTTCTTTGGCAAAG
>JAUTBV010155948.1:0-10335 GCA_032361325.1 Lepetodrilus fucensis | reverse complement strand
GGGGGCTCTACTATTACTATTACTTGGGGCTATACTAAGTACTATTACTTGGGGGCTATACTAGTACTATTAATTGGTGGCTATACTATTACTATTACTTGGGGGCTATACTAGTACTATTAACTGGGGGCTCTACTGTTACTATTACTTGGGGCTATACTAAGTACTATTACTTGGGGGCTCTACTATTACTATTACTTGGGGCTATACTAAGTACTATTACTTGGGGGCTATACTAGTACTATTAATTGGGGGCTATACTATTACTATTACTTGGGGGCTATACTAGTACTATTAACTGGGGGCTCTACTATTACTATTACTTGGGGCTATACTAAGTACTATTACTTAGGGGCTATACTAGTACTATTACTTGGGGGCTATACTAAGTACTATTACTTGGGGGCTATACTAGTACTATTACTTGGGGGCTATACTAAGTACTATTACTTGGGGGCTATACTAAGTACTACTACTTGGGGGCTATACTAAGTACTATTACTTGGGGGCTATACTAAGTACTATTACTGACCATTCTATAGGAACATATCTAGTGAATAAATAGTAGTTGCTGTCACTCATCAACATTGGCTAGATATCGAATTTGACTACACATTAAATACAAGAATGTTATTTCTAATCAACACCTGTCTGTATAAAAGATGATGTACAACTTGGAACACACTGTATACGAGAACAGCTGTATATCTGGAGCAGAAGGACAGATTGTTCAGAATCTCACGTCATGATGCAATACAGCCCACCAAGACGTCCTTGAGAGAGGATCAACGAGAGGAAACTAATTTGTATTCATCTTTACTAACTGTAATATTGCCATGATCTATGTACAAGCTGACAGATGTGGTCCTAGTTGTGCCACCAGATACTGGATGGTGCCGTAGATTGTCTGTCATACCTCCGATGTTTGATCTGCCACTCGGTGGAACCCGGCAGAACGGATCCTGGACATTGTATTTCACTTCTGAGTTTCTCTTGACTTTCAGACCAGACCAGGACGACCTTGAACTCGAAGAGAGGTCGTTGCAAAACATGCGCACTCGCGCTAAGTCGGAGCCAGGTCTGGCTGACCTGGTCAGTTCTCCGACTAAGTCACAGAAACACATAAGCTGGGCTGTGGAGAACGGGAAGAGTAGTTTCGAGTCGTACAAACGATTAATCACGCCTGGATTTTACGGGTCTCGGAAATCCATCTCCAGCTCTCAGCTTGGGTAATTCCGTGACCTCCGTGACCTGTAGCGCCTGCTTGGGACTGGGGAGCACTTGTTATATACAACTATATCCTGTATGCCATGCCTTGCTGTCCACTTGACAGCAACAATACTCACACAAATATTTACGTTATTTAAAATCTCCATTTCTCGATCTTAAAAAGTAAGAATAATATAATATACTTTCTTACAATTACAAATGGTAATTTTCAAATATTCAAATAACTACTCTTTCTAATTATTGTACATTTTTCATCATCCATTTATTATGAAACTGTCATTTATTATGAAACTGTCATTTATTGTGACACTGTCATTTATTATGAAACTGTCATTTATTGTGACACTGACAAAGTTGCTGTTGAGGTGATGTTTAACCCTCTCCCTGCTGGATTAGGCACATACACTGCTCTTTAGGGCATCTCTAGTTGCCTTCAGCATGGAGAGGGTTAAGGTTGTATTTGAGATCACTACGTTGCAAACGTTCAGCTAATTCGTCAGTGCTGCCTGTTGGGTCGGCTTCAAACCTTCACTGGTGTTGATTAACAAATACACGTTTGAGCGTCACATTTTGGACGAAGTTTTCAGTGCAGGTTTGATTTAAAACACACTAACTGCTAATTGCTGCCTTAATTGCACTGCAGTAGTGTATATCCTGTACGCTGCTATACATTACTGACAGTCCGTAGCTTTAACATAGTACTAGCAGTAGGAACAAGGATAGCGAATGTATGACGTCTGATGAACGTATTAGTTCTATGGGCGTAGTACATGTAGTATTATAACACTAAAGTATATTATCGGATATGATGTTTATTGATACAAAAACATTATTCCTCTGAGCATCTAGATTAGGATGACCTAACTGTTAGTTTATTTGTACATTCTCTACTAATTTGGGGGTAAAATCTCTTAATGTGTAGTATTTGATTAAAAGTGCACTAGTAATATATAATCAACTGCGTAGTGGATCTCTGAATGAATTATCTCCCCTTGAAAGTAGGGATTTTAGTTTTTTGGCATTGTTTACAAGAGGTTTGCATGACTTGTGTGTTTTTGTCAATCTCATCTACATACCTTCGTCATTGCACTATAACTGTTGACAATATTTGACATGTTGATGTTGGCTAACTTGCATTTGTTGACAATAATGGGCATGTAAACGTTGATGTACGCTAACTTGCATGCTGAAGACATTTAAGAGGTGGTAGAATTGCTAGGTATTGTAACACTGTAACTTACAGTTGACATTTTACTGCAATCTCACAATCTTCGTGTTACAGGTTTGGACGGTTGTCAATGGTTTTATGATGTTATCTATTGGCACAAAAGACAAAAAACATGATTTCTACAGACAATGTGGATAGATAGGAACTGTATTATTTTAGGAATATATTTTGGTATGATACATACAGTCAACAACATGCATTGCAGTAAATGTTTAAGACATATTTTTGTAACATTTAAAATGTATGTATGTAGGTAATCCCTAGTTTAATAGATATGCCTATCTGATAGACATCATAATTATACTAGAAAGTAGACTAATAAGTAGTTATATTCATCACTTTAGTATATAATGTAGTATATATATAATATAGTTATATGGCTGTATATGTAGCTTGTTGATGCTGTGAGTTGTATTCACAATGCATTTATAATGTGTATTAACTATCTGCCACATCTATAGTGCTGTGCTTTCCATGAGTCTAATGTTTGGCTACAAGATGAAACGATTATCTATCTGCTGATGCAGTAAATTCTAGCATGCTTTTGAGCTTGATGAAAGAAGTGTTAATAAATATATTTTCTCAATATTCTGTGAAATAATTTAGTTTTTATTGTTGTATGATAAAATCACCGTAATTGAGATATTATAGAAGTGATACCACTGTAATGATATTGTATGATGTTGTTGTCAGCCTGTCTGTAGTTTACTTCTCCCAATCTTCAGATGTCCTCTCTGGTTTCAGGGACAGAAGTCAGGAGAAAGTCACCCCTCCTCCCCCGAACTCTTCCCCCGAACACAGAGGCAGCGCATTCGAGACGTACCGGAAAATGGCGGGTGCGCCTCCACCCCCCGCCCCCGCCACCACGCCCACATCGTCGCCCGGGAAACCTGCCACTCAAAATGGCCGCCCTACTGTTGACACGTTCAAGTAAGAATTTGTGCATCTGACAACAATCTGTGGGGGTTCTTGTAATTACTAACTCATAACCGATAACTCTCAATAACCGATAACTCTCAATAACCGATAACTCTCACCTTTTGTCTCTCCTTTTCAATTCTAGAGGTATAACAACACCGTTGTCAAAATTTATATGCCATATTTTTAATGTATCATGCTGCATCATGTTTCTGTGGAAGTCTTTGTGAAATGTAACCTCAGTTGAGTCGTATGTGTAACAGCCTCACTGTTTTATAATATTCTGTTGTCAGAGAATCTGGGAACAATTAAATGATGGTGTTACACTTAATATTGAAAATGAGAAACAAATTGACGATTAATAAACATTAAAAATATTCTTCTCACATGTAGTGTTGAAGGCACTGTATAGATTTTGTTTACTTAAGTTAAAACTTGGGAGACTAATTTGAAGATTTGGGTAGAATAGTCACACGGTATTCCGACTTTCTTGCTGTTTACTAACTTCATATATAATCATCTGTCACTGAACAGGCTGACTGAGGCTTCTGCTGAGCTGTGTGTGTTTCCTAGAACTTCAAAACCATGATAGTGTACATCAGAAAACGTGTACTACTACTAGTACTAGTATATATCCAAGCTGCTGTTTTGTCCAGGTATCCTTGTAGACAGATATGTTGACCTTCTTTCAACTGGAGGCTCCTGTACATGCCAAATACAGCAGTGATTATCTAGAAAATTAAATAGTAAAGTAAATATATTGTAAGAAACCATATTCTAAAAAGAAAAAAAGAACTTCCAAGAAACTACAATCTTGATTTATTCCTAGCTTTATAATGGCAGAAATCCTTGAGTCACAACCTTTTCAGTGACAGTTTGTGTCGCTGTCATACTTACTCTGTGTTTTCTTTTCTGCTCTGCTTCAGAAAGGGACAAGCTTCTCGCCCCGCCCCTCCCCCTATACCCCCACCCCCTCCCCCAGCCCCGGAACAAGGCCCCCTGAAATCTCAGGCTGTCCTCCCTCCCCCTCCAAACCTTTGTTCATTTAATGGCCAAGTGGCTGCTAGCGGCAGGAGTAAGGATATAGGTAGTGAAAGCGAGGCTAGTGAGAGTGACGCTAGAGAGAGTGACACTAGAGAGAGTGACATTAAGGGACATGAGATGGAGACAGGCTCAGATAGGTCATGTGACACTGATGGTGGTGGGACTTCCGATAGTGTTTCCACTCCGGACACGGTTATACTGGGGTAAGGAACGCACCTGTAACACTGTAACACTGTAACACTGTAACACCACATAGGCACATAGGCACATCCTCAACAGTCCAGTGCTCCAGCGCTATTAGTCTACGCTACATTCGGTTTCTACAGTGCTAGTCTACACTACACTCAGTGATCCAGACAATATACAGGGTATTAGGAGTTGTTATAACAGTAACTGTTAGTCTGGATAACTGAACAGAACTGATGCAACTTGCATATTGACAAGTACCATTTGTGGGGTCAGCAAGAGATTGTTTGTTTAATATATATTTCGGCCTGGATGTGTGACGGTTATCAGGAGTTTCCGTACACTGAGTGTGGCGTACTATTGGTCTGATGGCTGTAACACGATCGCTGGATTGTTGAAGATATTACCTGCTGCACGCCCACAACACATCTACTGCACACCCACAACACATCTACTGCACACCCACACCACATCTACTGCACACCCACACCACATCTACTGCACACCCACAACACATCTACTGCACACCCACACTAGTATAGGACATCCCTGGTCACACTAACCTGAGTACAGTCGTTAGTGTGACACTCAGTAGATAGTGTCTCAGTAGTGTTTGCCTGTCCCGCAGTGTGACCTAGCTGATCTAGCTGCCCGGCATGTCACAGCTGCCCGGCGTGTCACAGCTGTCAGTCACAGCTGTCAGTCACAGCCACATACGTAGTTCCAAACTTCATAGAGTTCTTGCAATGCTGAAAAGACAATGCTAGTTAGTTTTTATGTGATTTTGCTGCATGAAATATATATATTTGTCCAATATTTCATTTAGTTTTATAGAATGTTCATACTATTTTTTAACAACACTTACATTTGCATATGTAGATAGAAATTATAACAAATAAATCTCTTTTCTTCTTTGATTGCATTGGCTGTGGCTAAATATGATTTATTTCCTGATTTTCATAATAGTTTGGTGTTATTGGTTCTAGTCACCGACAGGTTCTGATAGATTAATAATAAGATAATCAGCTATATGTTTGTGTTACCGTCATGAATTGTTTCATCAAGTGTCCCAGTATGACTACCGGTATATTTTACTTTCATAAGCAGTTTAAGTAATTTATGTTCAGTGTGGGATTTTCATTGCAGAAGTGACGATGAACAAATTCATTTGAATGTACAAGCATGCATGTAGCAGGTACAATGTATTATACGTAGGGTATTAACACTACAGTTTGAACCAGCAGCTGTAGTTGAGGATGATGTTGATGACGGTGGTGTTGTTGTTGTAGCGGGGACTTTGGTGCGGAGGTGGATGAGAAGCACACAGTTGTGGCCACGGCGCGCGGCGTCTTCACATCTCAGGGCGGCGTACTCGAGTCCAGGGAAACAGGTACCAGATGTGTTCCTTGTCTGACTTCCTTGTCCGACTCCTTGTCTATCTGACTCCTTGTCAAACTCCTTGTCTATCTGATGCCTTGTCAAACTCCTTGTCTGACTTCCTTGTCCGACTCCTTGTCTATCTGACTCCTTGTCAAACTCCTTGTCTATCTGACGCCTTGTCAAACTCCTTGTCTGACTCCTTGTCTGACTTACTTGTCTGACTCCTTGTCGGACTTCAAGTCTGTCCTGTACATGCTCTGTATAGCAGCTGGTGATGCAAACTTGTATCAGTTACCATGGCTTGTTCTAAAGCAAATATGGCGAAAGGTTTCGTTGTAAGTTGATTCAGTATTGTAGAACACAGCATTAGCCTGAAATCACTAAGTGACATGTGAATATGGAGCTATTTTACGAGTGCTTCACCAAGTTGCCTCTGTCTGTCTGCAGGGGTCAGCATTGTCATTCCTAAAGGTGCTATAGCGGACGGCCTCCAGCAGGAGATCTACTTCAAGGTGTGCAGAGACAACAGTATCTTGCCCCCGCTCGACAAGGACAAAGGTAACACACTGCTCTCGGCAAACATGTCTTCAATAATGTGTCATTAGGGAAATGCTATTAGGAACATATGCAGTGTTCGAAATAGAGCCCGTCCGCACGCCCACGACGGGTTATTTTCAGCGAAGACTGGGAACGTTTTATCCTTGCATGCCCGCATGTCGTGTTACTTTTTGTTTGTTTTTCAAGATGTATATCATCGATCACTGGCCAACATGTATGAGGACGGGTAACTTCTCAGACTTAACAGTCCTCATGTGAAATTGCTGGAGTTTTATACACTGCATATGTATGATTGACTTGACAATATGAGTATAGGTTGGATTATGAATTGGGTGGTGAGGGGTGAATTGTATGGCTTGGTATTGAAAATGAAGAAATTATATATGATAGCATTTGTGTGTAGGTTGTGTGTATTGTATTGACTCTATGTATTATCTGTGTCTGCAGGCGAGACTCTGCTCAGTCCGCTGGTGATGTGCGGACCGCATGGACTGCAGTTCCTGCTGCCGATTGAGCTGCGACTACCGCACTGTGCCTCCGTCAACCCCGAGAGCTGGTCCTTCGCGCTCAAGTCCAGCGACTCCCCCTCAGGTTGTCTCTCCTTTCTCTCACCTGAGGCCTGTTCAGCATGGCGCGAACCCGCGAGTACACGCGTGAAATCGCCCTAGCAACCTTCATCATTCATATGTGACGTCACGCGATAACTCGCGTAAACTCGCCCTTCTGAACAGGCCTCTGCTGTCCGTGTAGACTAGTGATGTTACTAGGCTCTCGCTGTCCTTGTAGACTAGTGATGTTACTAGGCTCTTGTAAGACATCATTGCCATTGGGGCGTTTGCCTAATCCTGATATCAAAATAAATTGCACTTTCTACTGATGGTGGACAATTGGAGCTGCAATAAATTGTTTCTACATTTGAAAAAAATGAATTGATGTGTTAGTAATTATGGTAGGAAATATGAAGATATGTGTTCACAAGTAGATGTATACCAGCCAGGATAGTTTTCATCATTGCCAAGGGTTTGAGAATGTGTATTGTCCAAATTGGCCTTAAATTTATGCTGCCAAATCTTCAATTTACAACTATAATGTATTTATGTCTCTATCCACTATTTTGCTGATAAGTGTAAACTATTCCTGATTAAGTACTGTAAATCACGAAATTAATACGTCACTAATTTAATGCGACCTCTAAACTTTAGACGTAAATGCGACACCAATAAAATGAGAACGGTCATGTCTCCATGCATGTTTGTTCATCAGTCTTACCTTTAATGCACATCTTTCGCATTAAAGGCATAATATCACAGATATTTATGGTTATAATATCACAGATAAATAAAGCGTAATTAGTCTCAGATCGAAATTCGTTTGTCCGATTATACATGTTTATCAACTGTGATATTATGCCTTTAATATTCTGCTCACGTTAATTTCATGATTTACAGTACTAGTTATATCCACCATTTTGCTGACAGTTCTGGTTTGTTCTGCAGGCCAGCCCACCAAGTGGCAGAACATGTCCCTGGCGGGGATGGAGGGCGTCACCCAGGGACACGTCAGCAAGAACAGCGTGTCCGTCCTCGTAGACCACTTCTGATTGGTCCAAAGTCCTCGGACGTCGAGTGACGCTTCCGATTGGTCAACAGCCATACTGCAGCATTCCATAGTGCTAATCAACCAATAGGATAGGACCATGTCCTTTCAACACGTCGCATGTATATGATTGTGGACGAGTGCAATGTAGAGATGTAGTGTCGCCTTCTGAGTGGCGTGCTTCACTGTGGACTGGTGGACTTCACTGTGGACAATCTGGTCAGGCAGCTTCTAGATGTTCCCCAGAGACAGATCTGTGACGAGTGCATGCTGGTGAGAATCAAAGCCTGAATGATGTCTGGTTCTTTAGACCTCCACAGATAACGTCTGGGGGCGTCTTTTGTCCTGAGTCTGTGCATACTGCTCAACATCGTGTACCAGCGACGGGACTAAGTACTGTCCATACATTCCCACGCCCACCTGTGCCTGGTCCATGTGACATCGCTACCAGACAGGGCGTCATCGCTACCAGACAGGGCGTCATTGCTTCACTTGCCACGATCATAGTTTACTTATAATGTTTATGACTTCCAGCACTAGCCTTTGATCCAATCATTCTGAGTTCCGGTGGCGATCTATGCAACTTTGCTAACAGTTTACCCTGAGAGGCTTCAACGATGTCTTGGTTGTGACTCATTCCTACAAGAAGACTTGTTGAAATACGGTCTGTATTTCCTGCAGATTTTATGACTTCATCACCCAATTTAAAAGTTGTTGTAGTTACCTCCCTTAGAATGGTAACCGTGGATGTAGTTTTTGCACCCAAAAAAACTCACCAAGCAAGAACTTCCAGTCTGGCTGAGTTGATCAAAACCTTTTATGATCAAAACTTTATGTATATAAAATACTTTACTTATATACAGATATATACTCATGAAGATATTATATGCATGCCGTCTCTGGTTATGTTGTTCCCTGGTTGTGTGATATGTGTTGTTGTCCAGCGTCAGTATTACTCTTGTTGTTTGTTGTTTACACTCATGCTCTCACCAGCCTGCCTGTTGCCAGGTAACTAGTTGCTAGGTAACACTAGCTGCCAGATAAATAGTTGTGAGGTAACTAGGTGTTAGGTTACACTAACTGCCAGATAACTAGTTGCTAGGTAACACTAGCTGCTAGATAACTAGTTGTGAGGTAACTAGGTGTTAGGTTACACCAGCTGCCAGATAACTAGTTGTGAGGTAACTAGGTGTTAGGTTACATTAGCTGCCAGCTAACTAGTTGTGAGGTAACTAGGTGTTAGGTTACACTAGGTGCCAGATAACTAGTTGTGAGGTAACTAGGTGTTAGGTTACACTAGCTGCCAGATAACTAGTTGTGAGGTAACTAGGTGTTAGGTTACACTATCTGCCAGATAACTAGTTGTGAGGTAACTAGGTGTTAGGTAACACTATCTGCCAGATAACTAGTTGTGAGGTAACTAGTTGCTAGGTAACACTATCTGCCAGATAACTAGTTGTGAGGTAACTAGGTGTTAGGTAATGCTAGCTGGCAGGTACATTATTGTTTAGGATATCCTCGAATTATTAATCACACACAAATATATTTTCTATTCCTAATTTACAACTTGAAAATACAATATTTTCACTTTCTTCTTGCTTGCTCAACCTGTCTGGTGTCACAAGAATCTGGTCGGTGATTGGTGACAACCCCACCGCTCTACAATAATTACCAGGATATGTTCAGTTGGCTGGTGTTGTGTGTTGTTCTGTGTTTAGTCCAGTGGCTAGTGTTTTGTATATTACTATTTAATGTCATGGCTAGTGCTAGCATTGTTAAATCAAATGTTATCACTGTTGTATAATTGAGGCCCAGTCACACCCAGCACAAGCAGAACTATAGTACCCAGTCACACTGTAGTGATAATGATCAGTTTTCGTTAGCATGACCGCTACTACAACATGAAATTTTCATTGTTTTTCTCGTTGTTATTATTATTAAGCTCGATGTGACTGCAGCTTGACTTTGTTGAATCTTCTCTGTACATAAAACAAATCTTGTATGCATGTGGTCTATGTGTAGGTAGAGACCTCGTACTATGACCGTGTGGCCTATGTGTAGGTAGAGACCTCGTACTACGACAGTGTGGCCTATGTGTAGGTAGAGACCTCGTACTATGACAGTGTGGCCTATGTGTAGGTAGAGACCTCGTACTACGACAGTGTGGCCTATGTGTAGGTAGAGACCTCGTACTA
>JAUTBV010155937.1:0-10337 GCA_032361325.1 Lepetodrilus fucensis | reverse complement strand
ATATCTTCTATATATATATATATATATATATATATATATATATAAATGTGTGTGTGATTCAGCGTAATCTGTAATGTAAGCCATACATAGTTATACTGTATATGTGTCGGTATGTCACATGGACGAATGCCGATATACAGTTACACATCTAGATCTAGTTAATTAGGTCCGATTACTCTGAGACTATGGACTAAATGTAGTCTGTAGGTGCTAGATACAGTATGACGGACTAGATACAAGCTATGCGTACAGCACCGTTTCATTTAATAACAGGCAACCATCACCATGCTATTCTTCAATTCCATGTCATACCGGGTATATGTCTTTCATATTAGTATCGACAATGTTGTATTGTCATGCATACTATGATCAGTTCACTGTGGTTGTCATACACTCTACATATAGTGATGACAATTAATGAATGTAGTCATAATAATTGCCTAACCTTGACGGCCTGCTCCTTTCTAGCTGTAATGTCTGTACTTTCTGTCCGACGCAGGCGCAGTTACACTGTGTGGTGTTGATCCTTGGTAACTTCGCATGCGTCGGACATAAAGTACATTCATTACAGCTAGAAAGGAGCAGGCCCATTAATTTGAAGTTTGTAACCAGCTTTCAATGTCCTGTTCCGAATATACACGCATGCGCGTAGAATGCTTAAGTTGTGAATATAGCACACGACCTACAGAGCTATGATAACTAACTCTGATTAAGTGTAATTCCAACCCACACCATAATACTATCGTGTCTATACTATATACGAGTCGTTTCTGAATCCTGTAGTGGAATGTGTTATGTTATGATATAGACGACTACCTACAGACATATTTGCATTATTAACACGAGTAGAGAACATTTGACATTTGTTTGTGGTTAAAATTAAACTTTGGTAATAAACAAATTAATAAAGACAGAAATTAGATTTGGCAATTCTGACGTGTTCGGTGTGGGCTTAATTTTGAGTTTGTGCTTGGCTCCTTACAGCATCCGTTGGTGTCGCTCGAGGAAGCTTACGATAACACCGTTGGCCTCAATGGCTGTGCTAGGAATATATAAGACGTGTGTTACTTGTATTCAGTGTGATTAGCAACACGTGCACGTTAGAATTTAAGCTTCATATTAAACACACGTGGGCGCGCACACGTACAGAGAGCAGCAATACAAAGTTAGTCAATGACTTCAAGAGAATTTATTGCAGGAATGAAACAAGCCAGTAGAAAGATGTGCACACTCACAGCACTGGCTTAATGCCATAAGAGAACATGCAGGTTCTTATAGTAATTTACTGGCAATATTACTTGTTAATGAATCTGTAACCTTGTTGTCATTCAGAATGAATAAATTTTTATGATAACTATCATAATAAATATAGGTCCACATTGATGTGCATGGGATGTACATAAGCAAAGCAAATTTCAATGTTATTGTCGCAGAGGATGATTAGTTAAATATAACATGTTTGCAATAGAACTACAGAAACAAGTGAATATTTTGTGAATATTCTAGCATCAGACTAGCACTAGAGACAGCTAGTCTGCCTCATTTCCCGGGTTCGAGCCTAGCTCATGCCATCGATCGTGCGGTATTTTGGACTTTAGTTTATAGATATACTCTCAGAATACGTATTCACTACTATGGCTAATTTCCTAGTAAGAGACACAATTATGAACGGTCAATAATACACAAATACACACGCACACGCACACGCACACTCACTCGCAAGCAGGTGACAATTGCTCTGTACAACGGTTAAGTATCGTGGTGCTCGGGACAAACATTGCTAAAGGAATTCTCGTTATATGACCATGTCCATGCAATTGTAAACATATCTGGAATTATGAGCGAATGTTGTCGAGTTCAGTGGCTCATGACACGTGTTACCGTCTTACAATTAAAGCACAACTATCACTGTGTTGATAGCTGAAACATTAATCAGACAGTCACGGTCCTTAACATATAGCCCAACATACGCCAGACCGGAAGCGAGAGTCATTCAAGGCAACGAGATAGTACATCTTCAGGATACGCACTCACATAGGCTAAGTTGTACACCTAAATATAACACGGACTTTATATATATCGTCTTGCGAGTTACGATGGGTGTTAATATAGCTGTCCCGCTAAATGCATAAACAAATGTAATATACCTGCGGATACTATTTACGAATCATAAAAAGAAGAGTTACCTACCTTTTACGAATCAGCAGACCACAATTATTATTCATCCAGTCAGTTATAAATCACGGTTCTGCCTGTCTACGTCTGCCAAGGACAACCTGTCGTCTGCTAACTAAACTCTCGTCTGCTCATCTACCCATCTGCTCCATGTTCGCGCACTGCGTCATGTAAATCGATGCAGATTCATACAAATCTACACAACTCCTTCAAATCTATCCGACCTGCTGCGTAAGTTATCTAATCGTCTTCTATAAGGGATGGAAACTTCTCTCCTAACCCCAAAAGAAGGAAACCGTCCGTCTGTTCTGTTCTAGAATGGGTTCTGCAGTAACCTGGCGTAGCGCAGTATTCTTGTACATATAGGTCAGCATACAAGATTACAAGAGACAGGTGAGAGGACTGTTAAAAGCAATAGTAATGGCATGGTGATCGCGATCAATGACTAAAGGAACGTCGCCGTTGGCGAGTTGTAATTGTCGTCCGAACGAGATAACTACTGCAGCGTAGATATAGGTAGCGCTGTGACGTGTGTCTAGATGTCTACTGTATGTATGTATTGTCACAGCAATAACAGGTACTATATAATAGTCGTCCTAACTGCAAACCTAAACACTGCACTCAATGACTCTTCTGTTATTGGCCACTGTCCACACTTACCAGATCGTTATTTAGCACTATGTAGACATGGTGTAGGCTATTCTACACAGTAAACCACTAGTATATCAATAGTCGTTTAGTGTGTACCGGCAGAGGGATACGCGTACTTGTATTGTCTAAGAGTAACACAATGGAATTGCTAATAATTCGGTCTTAATTTAATTCAGTAAACCAATACTATGTAACTATATATTTTAGTATGTACAATAATAGTGCTATGTCCATTTCTATAGTTAACGATTAACAAAGTAATGGTTAATACATGTGATTGTAAATTGGTTCTTGATTAAATCTAGTGAACTAGTATTAACAGTATAGGGCGACGCGCTCTCTTATAGCTGACCATTCGTACAATGTAAGGTGTTAATAATTGGTTCATACTTTTATTCAGTAAACCGATAGTATATACAATTGTATTTACCCGCGTAGCTACATGCATGTTCATAGTTAACCCTGAACAAGGAGGAATTACTGATAATTGGTTCTTAATTTAAATCAGCATTATTAATTTTAATATTGGTATAAATGTCATTGCAAATATGTTGGCTATGCATGCTAAACTAAAGCATAACTATATATGAACTCATGCATATTTAATCGTTTACTGTCCGTGACGAAGACCAAGAGTCATACTAAACTCACGAGCAAAATAAACTATACCAAGTTATATGTTTGATGCTAGCAACTTCGAAACATTTATATATTGAAATCAGAACAAGCATGGCATAGTATTCCTGTGGGTATTTTTGCCATTAAGAATGGTGTACATTCTTGATAGTTATGTCCTACCATATAATATACATGTAAATGTATCTAACAGAAATGATCTTATTGTAGAAGCAGCTTGTTAATTATACAATTATAATTTCCTAACATACAATCTTAGTTAATCAATCTGGTAGTAGAAGCAAGATTACATAAGGAAAACAAACATGCATATTTATCAGTTACCAAAACAATTAGATTACTCAGGGTATCCTTTCTCAAAGCTTTCATATCTACCGCGAGACCATAAGTATAAGGCCGCTCGTAGCTATCTGTAATAAATGGGGATCGTGCATGTACGACAGCGCTATGGTCGCATATTGGATATATGTGCGTGTATGTGTGTGTGTGTGTGTGTATGTGTGTGTGTACATGGTGTATGTATGCATGTGTGCGTGCGCGTGTGTGCGTGTGTGTGTGGATGTGTGTGTATGTGTGTACTTATGTATTTTATCACACACTATTCGTAGATTATCCATTCATCCAGATACTTCCTCCCACTATCACAGCTTCCCCATCGTCACGACAACCATCCAGATCTTTCTTATCTACATCGTTTGCAAATTAATGTCTGCATACAACAAGCTACACCTAATTCTGACCAGTGTTGGGTATACTACTGTGGGAATGTGCCGCGTGTTGTATGGTCATTGATTCTAAGCTCCAATCATACTCCCTATCTGATTGCAGTATTCTAAGCGTAAACGTCATCAATCACACAATTGGTTTTGTGCTGTCTCGTTAGTGACCAGATCTGACATTGGAAACGAGAATGATCGAGTTGACAGTAAGTGAAAACGAGACCATTCATCCGATGCCGGACATATGGCAAATTAGCATTTAATTCTACCAAAGAATCGTTTATAGTTCATTCTTCGGGGTTCGTGGATGGATATAGTGTTACCATCAGTAAATGCCGTATTCATATTCTGAAACCATACGTACGTCTACCAACTCATCTAAAAGCAATGCAAGTAGCATATAATTATACAAAGGAAACATCCATAGTTCATTATTGGGGGTTGTGTGGATGGTTACCATCAATAACCGCCGTAGACATATTCTGAAAGCATAGGATATAATTCTACCAAATCCTCTGAAAGTATGTAACATATAATTCTATCAAGGAATCGTCCATCGTTATTGGGGGTTAATCATGGCTATGCTGGTGTTACCACCATTCACTGCCGTAGAAATCCTCTGACATCCGGTAGGCAATTGCGCATGAGATTCAGAGGATATTGCCGAAGAGTACAATCAACTATATTATGTCCTCCCTCCAAGAGAATGTCTGTCTTACCAATCGATAAAAAAACAAAACAAACAACACGCAATCGGTGCCACTTCCTCTTGACGTTCGCTACTAAAGGTGTGTCGCCTGTCTGATTATTGAGAACAACATGCATTGTCATAGTACCTAACATTCTGCCTTGAGAACAAAGCTGCGCTAAATAATCCACAGGTTACACCATATGTTCATATTGGCATCTTTGATCGCTCCTCAGAATCGATAATGCGGAGCTAGATTGTATATGACGTCCAACCACTATTACCTGACACGTCAATTGAAGGTAAAGACAAACATGATGGTGAGTGAAAGAGCTGAAAGAAAGGGTTAGCTTTTGAGTACCCGGACGTCAGCGCCATGACGTCAGCGCTATGTCGTCAGATGACTGGCTGGGGACTATCGTAGGTTAATTACTATATCTTGCGAAGACATGGACGATAGTTCTCCATACCGCAATATATAGCGTGCATTAATGGCGCCCATAATTAAGCTTGACCGTCGTTAGTACGGTGTTGCTTTTTGTTATACAAGATGAATAGTCTCTCTACCAATAACGCTTTCAAAGGAGGTAATATACGAGACATAGTGGTAGTGGTAATGGGGTTGGTGGGAGTAGGAGTAATACTAGTGGTGGCAGTAATTAGTAATAGTAATATACGTGGTAGTTGTGGCGGTAGTAGTGGTAATGGTAGTAGTAGCAGTACTAGTAGTAGTAGTAGTAGTAGCAGAAGTAGTATTTGCACGATTTTAGAAGCAATAATAGTATCAATATGCATATTATTATTAGTATTAGTAGTATTGTTATGATTATTATCAACACTTATAGTAGTAGTAGTATAATTATTATTATTATTAGTAGTAGTAGTAGTAGTAGTAGTAGTAGTAGTAGTAGAGCCGAAGTATTATTATTAGTAGTAATATCGTTATTATTATTATCAGTAATAGTAGCAGTAGTAGTATACTAATTATTATTAGTATAATTATTAGTATTAGTATCAGTATTATTATTAGTATTAATATTATTACTATTAGTATTAGTATTAGTATTATTATTATTAGTATTAGTATTAGTAGTAGTAGTAGTAGTAGTAGTAGTAGTATCGTTATTACTATCATCAATAATAGTACATGTACACACTAGGTGTGTCTTGCCATAATGTTATTGGCAGGTCTGAAAACTCCATGCCATGATGATACAGTTGTTAATCAATTTATATGCATTCGTATTGTGTAATACATCCCCCCCCCCCCCCAAATAAAATATCTATATAGCTGCATAAGGATAACAATATCGTTCCATGATCATGGCTTTTCGCAAATGTTTTCAAGTATTCACGTTTATTTCAGCTCAATGGACCTCAATCACCCAGACATGTATCAAGATAATTCCTACCGAGCTCATTACACATGCATTCTACTCATCGTTAATTCTGCGCAACTGTCTTTTTATACTCAATACTCAGTAAAAACTAAACATGAACTAAGCGGTTCTGTCATATTGGGCTTTCTACAAATAGTATCGCGTATATTTGGCTTGGCTCTTATAAATTACCAGCTTCGTTATATCCGAGTTGTCATGGAAACGTCACAACAGATTGGCTGGCTGCGCAGTGATATTACTGAGTGATCTCGGATGGTGTATACAGTGAGCAGCATATCGCCATGCCGAACACGATACTCCGAACACTGTCATCGCGTCGTGATGCCGAGTTGTAATCGAAGCGGGACATCTTGGTTGAACCGTTGCTGCCGAGGTATGGCAGTTGGCATATTCGTAAATGGGTGCGATTGGCATTGCAATGAATCTACATGAACTTTGTATTGCAATATATTATGCAAGATGAGAGAGAGAGAGAGAGAGAGAGAGAGAGAGGGAGAGTGAGAGAGTGAGGGAGAGAGAAAGAAAGAGAGATAGAGGAAGGGAGATAGAGAATTACTTCTTATTAGTTCGCTGCAAATTTCGTATTAAATCGGCCACAACCGCAGGCGAATACCATGATTTGAAAAGTTCAAAACAATCGCAGGGTTCCTGCGAATTTAAGGCTATTCGTACCTGCATCGTGTCGATTATTGTTGGTTCGTATATGATCGTTGTGCAATCCTATCAGTTCGTTGCGGATTCGCACCGGTCTGTGTTGCTTTCCTGGTGCGATTCTTATTTATTCGCACATATCGTACCGCATCGTGTCAATCCGTGTTCCTGCGAATTTAAGGCTATTCCTACCTGCATCGTGTCAATTCGTGTCGATTATTGTTGGTTCGAATCTGGTCGTTGTGCAATCCTATCAGTTCGTTGCGGATTCCCACCTGTCCGTATTGCTTTTCTGGTGTGATTTGATACGATAAAATAATGCCTATAGGTCCCACTGTGGCGAATAGTTTGGAGAATAAATACGAATAAGGAAGATTGGATTCGCATGCAAATGGTGGCGATATTGTGTTTGTTTTATATTTGTATTTATTTATATTTATTTTGTATTTATTTTTTATATTTATTTTTTATATTTTGTTAAAAGAAAATCGGGGTCCGTATTGGTTCTACCTCAAGACAGAATGAATACGATGCGGTACGATGATATGTGCGAACACGCAACGAACTGATAGGAATACAAAGCGAAAAGATACGAACAAACAATAATGGACACGAATTAACACGATGCAGTACGAGTAGCCTTCAATTCGCAGAACCCCTGCGATTGGTTTGAAATAAAAAATCGTATTGGCCTGCGGTTGTGGCCGATCTAATACGAAAGTGATAGCGAACTAATAAGAAGTAATTCGAATGAATACGATGATGGACGATGCGCAACGAATGTCTGTTCGTATTAATTCGCAGCCAAATTTTTTTACTAATTCTCATCATCGCGTCCGCATTGCATATCATCGCATCGGTATTGATTCTCCGTCACCAACGTACTGCTTTTTATTGCATCGTATTGTCATCACAGTGCAACGTATTGCATCGTATTGCATCCCATCAGTTCGTGTCCAGTTCTTATTGATTCGCACATAATATCATCGTACCGCATCGTATTAATTATGTCTTGAGGTAGAACCAATGCGGACCCCGATGTTTTAAAAACAAAATATCGCCACCATTCGCATGGGAATCCATTCTTCCTTATTCGTATTGATTCCCCAAACTATTCGCCACAGTGGGACCTAGGCTTAACGAGCAAAACCAGCTGGGTTTGAGTTTTTGCTCGAGTTACAGCACTGAATAAATGGAAGAAATCGCAACTGAGCAAAATCCCAAACTCAAGTATGTTTCTAGAAATCGGCGCCAGATGCAAGATGTATAGTTCTTCTTCTCCCTTATGCTTTCTATTTTAATCTGTTATTGCATATAGTAATCGGGACAAGGCCTCGATATTACGAAAAAAATATTCTGGTACGATTTCATACTCAACTCAGAAATGTGTTCATAATTAAAACGTCATGTTTTTTAGCATAGCACATGAGCTGAGCGCAAACACGTACTCAGATAAGTACTCATCCTTGTTCCGATGACTATATGCAATAACAGATTGAAATAGGAAGCAAAAAGGAAAAGAATAACTATACATCTTGCATCTGGTGCCGATTTCTAGAAACATACTTGAATTTGGGATTTAGTATATCCTTCATTGAGCATATAGAATACATTCCAATAGCTTTTAAAAAAAGGGAAGAAGAGGAAGGATACATCTGATCGTATTCGTGTAGGAGTTCAGCACATCCTTCGTCATGATCATCAATGCGTGCTGGTAATCATGACTTACCCCCAGAAAGAGGTCATACTGTGATGTCTGGTATCACCGTTGATCGACTTGGGAATACGATGATTGGAATGACACCATTGTGACAGTACAAAGAGGACAAACTACTTCCCATTGCAAGACTAAATGTTACACAAAAATCGATGGAAGTCCCCCAGGAAGAGTTGATGACGAGCATGCATCACAGTAGATCTAGATCACATGCCCGTCCACACGACACTCGGTGAACAGTAGGCTCTATAAAGTAATACGTGCAGGGAGATCTGGATTAGAGAAGGAAGTCGAGAGGTCATGGTACCTGGGATGAGCGTTCTTACTTCCGGGCTAGATACGAATTAAGATCTGTGATGTTATTTTACAGGACTGGTATACTAGTTTGGCATGAACTGCATTGACACCTATATTTGATAGATTATCTCGATAAATACTTTATGGAATGTCTAGCAACTGTCGGATTTCTGTAATGACTTGTTTGTTTTTTAATTGAAATGACCTGTTACCATGTGATATCGTGCATTGCATTGTGATCTCGTGCATAGCATTGCATACTACCCATGGAGATGAGAAGGAATACTGAACGTTCTTACTATGGGTGTTACAATATAGAAAATAAGCTGAATCTATTATGATATTTTATGTTTACCCGGGTTAGTATAATATTAGCTCATTCAAACCACATGTTTTCCATATTTTAATATTTTAAAATAATTTTGTATTTTTTGTTTACTGCGAGATAACTAATTATATACTAAATATAACATAGCCGAACATAGATTTGAAAGCAATTTGTCGCCGTCGGTGGCGGTCTATTCCCCGGGCCCGGACACCCATTTCCCAGGTATCTAATTAGCTCACGTGGTTAGACTTAGTTGGTTAAGAACATATTTTGTTCATATTTTGGGTCAAGTGATCAGATTGCAGGAAATTGGACAAAAAGAGACAACCAAAAAACACACGATATTGGTCACTTTGTCATAAAGGCATGAAATATATGTAGGCATGTAAGAAATGAATATACGTCAATTGACGCTGCTGACGGCCGCTGCACATGCAACATCAAAACCGTGCAACATCAAAAAGTTAATTTCACATTTTGCACGATGCCCTTGAAATCAAATATATCTGCTTCAAGTCGTCAATCTGAGGTTTAAGTATAATCAGTTTTGCACGGCCTCAGACTAAATCCCGTGCAAAACTATTGACGAGTCTTTAGTGTTTATTATTTACTTACATTAAATTACAAGTCATTATCTCAAAGTAGGGGGTCAATATTTCAAAGTAGGGCGTCAATAAGTTAATAGTTAATGGATACGAGAGCTTCGTCAAAGGATACCCAGTATTGTTATACCACAGTGATGGTTGAGTCCTTTATACGGTCCGCTTCATAAGCATACTATATTTACAGGTGAGCGTGGCGGATTGGTATGGCGCTTCACTCATTATCAGGGCAGATCTATCTCCTTTACAGTAGGCCTTATACACCGTAGAATAGCATTGAAAGTGCATGCACATTACCTGCTAAGTCCGATACTAAGTGAAAATCTGGTGACTTTCTTGAATCAGTCATAACTAGATAAATGAATGGTCTTATCTTCAGTCAGCTATTTGGTCCGATGGTAGCGACTGTGGAATCATGATTTGTTTTGATCACCAGACTGGTTCGATCCCAGGTTCGGGCACAACTCGATGAA
>JAUTBV010155915.1:0-10337 GCA_032361325.1 Lepetodrilus fucensis | reverse complement strand
TAAATGAATATTTTTTTAAATGATGAAATTGATGATAAACGGACGTAAAACTGGAAAGTAAATTTCTATCCCTGGTTTGTACGAGGTCAGGGTTTGTAATATCGCTCGTCACCATACCGACAGAGTCCGTGTCATTCTCCTTGTCACGGTCCTCGTCGCTATCTGCAACAACAGGCAACAACAAAGAACATTCACATGCGGAACAACATGCTACAAACTAAAATGCAATCAAACCCAATCGGAAGACACTAACATGAGTAAAAGGCTTGGTAATGTGTCTCAATTTCAGTGAGTGAGTGATTATGGAGTTTAAGTTAAGTTGCTGCAGGAATCTACATAAGACATTTGAAATGCGTCTCCATTCTGAGTGTTCTAACATACGATAAACAAATTATGATTTATTTTTTTATACAGTTACATAATACTATTCCGTTGCTGTATAAAATACATTTAGTTTACAATGTCAATATTATTGTTATAAGCACAGAGTTATACAGAAAACAAATATTTACATATTATTATTATCATCATCATCATTAATAGCACAAGGCTACTGGGTGTGTTATTGAAGAAAGCTAGTTTCTAATTACCATATTCCGGACAAATTCATATGAATGAATTATTTAAATTAAACAATTTAATAAAAATCAGTTTGAATGTAAGAATACTTCATATAGTTAAGAATTCAATCATAATGTAAATAATGATATTAACATATTAAGTGGTTGCTTCAAACATAGAACTATTTCACTTTGTTTTTCTTCAAATACATGTATATATAAATCATGCTACAGCCTTCACCTCAATACAATCACATTAGGTACATACAAATATATGGGGAACATGGGAAAAGAAAACATTAGTTATGGTAATAGTCTCATTATAATTACATTAATTTTATATCATTATACAGTGCAGGTAATAAGTATACATTGAATTGTAAATGAAAATATGCGATTAACTGCAGTTACTAAGTATTTGAAATTAATCTTGGCTTGATGATAGTTACATGATTAATGCAATGCAGGTTATAAGAAAAACAAAACAAATTACATTTATTTGTTTCTGAAATTTCAGTGAAAATAATTAATTGCTGTAAGTCTTAGAATTTCCTACATTAGTGAAACTACATATATGCTCATATTAAAACTTAAACTTTTATACATCTTGAATTACATAAGATCTTATGACAATGAAGATGGTTTTAACATTAAGCTTTGTTAGATGATATGATTTTCAATTAGTAATTTTAACATTAAAACACTTAAAACAAGAGTTAAAGAAAGACCTTTTCTTTTTAGCAATATTAGATGGTTAGCGCACACAGCCCTGTATACAGGTTGATGCTGAGCTATACAAATGCATATATTATTATTATTCTTGTTTACACTAGTTCTAAAACTCCCTATTAATCAATAGATCATGACAGTTTTAAGGAATTTGTCTCAGATATGTTAGAACTTGCTAGTAACCAACTATGTTAGAACTTGCTAGTAACCAACTCATGAGATTATTGACTTCAGCTTTAGGTTTTGGAATGTATATAAAAGAAAATTACAAACTGGAGTTGCCTTGAATGTAGTGAGTGAATTATTGTTTTAGCGCATAATTAACCAAATTGGGAGCTGCTTGCTAAAATAGCATTATTTTAGTATAATCAGACTGACCATAAGCCGATTCAAATTAATGTAGTAAATGTACCCAACATTAGCTATAATTAAACGCTAGAAAAAAATGGGTTTGGTATTGGAGACACTTGCCAAAAATAAAACAAAACTAATAATAAAAATAATAAAAAGTAAAACTAAAGGAAACATCGAGAAATTAAAGTAGTGAACAAGCAATATATAAAATAAATTGAAATGCATATTGTGACAGAGAAATTGCACAAACATATAACATTTCCTTATGAGCACTACAACAAATTTCACATATTTCAGGATGACTTTAATAGTATTTTATTTGTCAACATTTAGAAAGAAAATTATCTAATTATAAAAAAGATTAATATTCTATATTTTCAAAATTCAATAATATCATAGTACATTAAATTTCAAAATAAAACTGGCAACAATTGTGTGTCATCTTTTAATGAGACAATCATGTTGAACATGTCCAAAAAGAATAAAAAATCATTACAATTTTAAAAGAATAAAATTCACTCAGTGTTTGTGACAATTTCTCATAATATAAAGCAACAAAAGAGTTTATAACAACCAAGATGTAACAAGAGATCTGAGAACAACAGAAATCTACATCACTGACACAGAGTACGAGGATAGGATATGAACACAAGCTAAGAACACTATAGCAGGAGGTCAATAGGTCAGAGGTCAGGTCACATGACCTCTCACACTGTGACATGCAGAACTCACCAGACGAGGCATATTCTGCTGGATCAACCTCGCGGCCTGTTGTTAGGGAATCAGTATGTTGTTAAAACTCTGTGTGTGTGTGTGTGTGGGTGGGGGGGGGGGGGAGAGAGTAAATAAGAACGGGCAGAGTGGGGTTGGGTTGGGTTTACATAAACATAAGGGTATCGTTTCTCAACGCTCTCGTAAATGCGCAATCCACGTGTATTAGAGATGGCTGTGAGACTGTATGGTCTCGTAGTAGATAAAAGAGCTTCGAGTAACAATACCCTGGCATGCGTTTCACAAAAGGGTTGTATTGTTTGTAATCTAGGCATAACTCATGGATATGCACCATGCTTCTGCTATAGTAGGAAATTACATAAATATTTCTATAACACTGATTAACTGTACAACCATTTTATGAAGTGCAGGCTATGGTACGGTTGCCACAGTAGTAACTTGCTACGAGAAGTAACTTGCAATATAAATAAGT
The DNA here is from genome assembly GCA_032361325.1 of Lepetodrilus fucensis. Classification (NCBI taxonomy): domain Eukaryota; kingdom Metazoa; phylum Mollusca; class Gastropoda; order Lepetellida; family Lepetodrilidae; genus Lepetodrilus; species Lepetodrilus fucensis. The sequence goes on along the minus strand of JAUTBV010155915.1, from coordinate 7,490 downwards.
TAGGACTCTCGTAGCACTATGATTATTCTGTGGTACCGGGCCCTGGTCATGTATGCTTCTTGCTAGTTCAGCTTCTACATCTTTAAAGCTTTGATAAAATGACTCAAAAACAAGTAAAATATTGAAAATGAAAGATAAATTTATGATGTACTTGTTTTCAAAACAGTCACGCCTCCAGGTCCTTAGACAAATGGCACTCACATTTAACTTAGCCTCTGTTCAATCAGCCCAAATAGATGACTGCATGTTTGTGTACGTTTCCATTCTTACAATTTACCAATTTTTGAGCCTGATGAGCACCAAATGTCGCGTGCGATCCATATAATTTTCTTTTGCTCATGGGTTGGGCATTGCAAACAACAAAAGAACACAAGAGAAGCTAAAATAGCAAGAGCAAAATTAGACCCATACAATTCTATGCAAGAAATCAGATGCCATAAACAACATGAACAAAGCAAATTATCAGTTTTCGAAATTTGAGCATGTGATGTCCATTCATCAAAGATGTTTTGATCATCTATATTTCAGGATGTTTAATTTTGTAGTGATTTTTGACCATTGACATATTGGCTGAGATTTGCATCAAGATCAAGATAGACCTAATTCACAAATTGATCAAAGATGCAATAAACTTTTCATCAACGACAAAGTATCTGCACAAATAAAATGATGGAAGTCATGTGTATGGATTTCATGCTAGGAATTCTACCAATTTGGCAACTAGGAGTAGGGACCTATATCTAAATCCTGATATTAAAACCACGGTGCTCGACATGCACATACTCGGTCATTAACAATGTTAGTAAAAAATGTACATGGTTTGTATTGACACATAAAAATGACACATGTACAGTTATACTAAATTCATAGGATGTAAATACACTCGTACCTGTTATATCAGCACCAAAGTCCACGTCCGCTATATCACCTCCCTGGGTTGCGATCTCGTCAAATATAGTCGCGTTATTCGTCCTAGGAAACAAAACAATTTCAAGTAAAAATCAACGATAGTTCAAGGTATCTGTACAGAATAAAGGGAGATAACTCCTGCCAAAGTGGGTAAATTATTCATCCTGGAAGACAAATAAATAAATGACAACCTAGCTTAATTTCCATATACAGTAAACTCCCTGTGTGTCGAGGTATAATATCGTGACTATCGAGACATAGGTATTTTTATAAGTTCAAGTAAAATGATCATAAACAATAGCACTGAGAAAATAAATCCGAGCTTTTGTTTAGATTGAAGTCCTTCTGGTGTCTTCCCCCTTTCCATATCTGCCGGTATCCTTTGTTCTTGTGGTGTATTGTTAATTGGTATGTTGTGATAATAATTTAGTAGCTGATAATAATTTAGTAGCGTTAATCACCCTAACCGAACTGTATATTCTAGGGATTAAGTAGGCTAGGCCTATCCCGCCGGTTTTCGCCACCATAAAAAACTCTGTGTCACTACTTGATGAATAACATCAATTACTTCAGACGATATCGAGACAAATTGTACAATTAATATAGTATTATTGTCTCACGGGACCAACTGTTCTGTTCGACACATCGTGTGTATGTTTGTTACGATATCGAAACAACGCGACAAAAATAGAGATGAATATAGAAGGATGTGTCTGGACCGAGCACTTGGTTCGACTTCTGCATCAATATTGACACAGCAGAGCTCGACAGTGGGAGTTGACTGTAATGTTATATATGAGAACTGGAGACATTTTAGTGACTGTATCATGACTTTAAGAAGAGGTCGCTATGACCTGGTATGACCTGGCGTGACCTACCGTGAGCTCCGCTTACCGCCACTGCAATCGTAGCCCAGAGAGTCGTCTAACTCAGGGGTAGAAGCAACTATAAATTTGATGGTTTCACCCACTGGAATAGGCAAATAATGTGTAAATATAAAACCATATCAAAATTGCACTACAAGACTAATTATTGCCACATAAGAGTTGAAAACTTATAGACAGATATCCTGAAATTTGGTTAATATTTATTTTCCAATACATGAAAAATAATATTTTTAAAATTATAACTCACCAGGTAGGTTTGCCAAAGCAGCAAATAAAATAAGACAAAGTAACATGTTAGTTAGAAAGAAAATTAAATTCTTCAACAAATAACCACCTTGAAAAAATATGAATAGTGATTCAGTGTATGAAGGAAAATCATGGGTGTATATTTAAAAAATAATAATAAGTACTGACAAAGAAGAATTTTGAAAATGTTCATATTTTATTGGTATATAATATGGAATAATAATAATAATAATAATAATAAAAATAAAATTGAATTTATATAAAAGATACATTTTGCAATGGAGCTGATACGGTTGGAAAGCATGCAATGTTTTCATCATTTCAAATTTCATAAATCCTAAAAATATTACAATAATGCTGTTGTCAGTTCACACTTTATACACTGAATCACATCCATATTCCAAGATGATATGAACATTCTTGAACCATAAGACACACAGTCCTCAGTGATATCTTGCAATGTAATAAACCTAGTCTGGGGTCATCATCAACACCGATAAGAAATACAAATAATTCAAAATGGGTGTAAAAACTAGGTGCCATGATTTTCAAGAATGCTTTGATTTTTGGAGCAACACTACATCACCTTTGGTCATCCTAGTATATGATTTTATAGAAAACAACAATTACAAAATATAATTACATAGTAAATGTACTTTTGGAATTATGAATTTAAAATCAAATACTCTGAATGAGAGCTACAAATGTTGTTTTTTTTTAACTAAAAAAATACAATAGAATTTTATATTTTAATTTGGTGTTTCAAGATTCTTTCACTGATAATCGGCGTGTCAGTTTATGGCAGGAGGCAAACAAGCAACATCAATAACACTGAATGTTGCAGTAAACCTACGAGCACCAAGATGACCAAAGAAGATATAACGTTTTCAAGGACAAAACTCTAGACAATAGCGTCTCAATTCTTTCCTCAGCGTTTCCTAAACTCACCAGAGGAAACTGGCAATAGTGGTTCCTCCTCAAACGCATCCTCCGATATTAACCGTTCAACACCAACTCTGTTCTCACTGATCTCACTGACAGCATGTGCCTGTACTTGTGAGATACTATTGTCCTGAGAACTAGTTCTATCTAAGTCTTTATCACTAGATTCAGAATTATCACGCGATTTTGACTTTTTCCGTAGTGGCACTTCTTGACTGTCCGTGGAGGTTTGACTTTGAATCTCGGGCACTGATGGTTTTTCTGACGAGCAAACAGCAACGAAAATGTCAAACGTAAAACATAGGTGAAACACAAAACTGGAACAGAACACATTTATGAACAGAAACTGTGTACAAAAATATATAAGGAATAGAGAATAGCATATGAAAATACATGAGCTTCTCAAGGGGATAGAAAATGACATAAATTGTGATGATGACAGCAACAGAAATTGGCAAAATGAATAAACTGATAAGAATGAAAAGGACGATTGATTGTAAGAATAAATAGCTGAATTAAAACGTCACAATGATGGGAAATAAATAAGCAAAATTATGGAAAAGAAAAATAGCAATAGAATGAATTAAAAAACATAATATAAATTGCTGTTTGCAGTATATATTTTTAGATATAGAAACATAATTTCCAAAAATTGTTTTTCCTGTATGCATTAACAAATTTATTTCCTAAATTTGAAAATTCAAATACTGTATTTGATAAAGATTATTATTTATGAATAGCATTTAAGCATGATATGTACAAGCACTACAATTGCATATGGTACATGCCATGCACTGTATTAGTTAATGTACAGTCAAATTAGTCAAACATTATTTCCACAACCAACTACACTTCACGGCACACACCCATAATTAAATCGGATGCTAAATAGCTAATCATAAATAACAGCATAATAATGCTAGCTTGCAAGAATACACTACAAGACCTGCGATCAACCTAACAATATGTTTACAAACTTCGAGATAATCAGGTTACATTGACCTGCAGATGCACTACAGATACATAAGTAAATGCCAGCATCTAGAGGCATCTGCCAACTGGCTACTGGCTGGCAGACCACTGTGAACTGAAGATTGAGAATTTCCTGTATCAGGAAGACTCAACTTGAAGCTTCTAGTAATGTACACCTCAACAGTTAAGCAGGCCTATCTACTTATTAAAAGTGGGACACTTTGTTAATGATATCTTTGCACTTGAGTTTAACGTCGCTGCGGGAATCTTTCACCCATTTGTGACGAGTAAACGAATCGTGCTCAACAATATAAACATGACTGGGATCTTGGGTTCAAAATGGGAATTTATTCCAATCAACATATCATGTGGAAACCATAATGACTAGAATGACAGATTGACACGATCAGATATTAGAAAATGACAATAATGGGACGGGCATGACTTAGTGTGGGGATGAGGGGGGAAATAATACGATTGGCGATATATGACTAGAAAATGGACATGAGCTCAAATGTTTTTTTTAAATAAATACTATGACAATAAAATAAATATGATCTAAATTGAAAAGCAAGTGAAAGTAATAAAAGCAAGGATGTGATAGTCATGCATGATATAGATATTGATGATGCAGACAAATGACACGAGAGTAAGCAATGGTGACAGCAAAAATAAATAAATATATATTACATTTAATATCAAACACAGAATATGATGAGGAGGAATAAGGAAGACACAATCTACAGTTGACACAAGGAAAGACTTGCAGGACAAAACATACTACTCAAGAATACACTAATTAACCGATAATAAACATTGATGAACTTAATATTTTAAAGCATTCAAACTGAAACAGAATGTTTAAGCACAAAAGGTAACGACAAAAATAAAATGCCACAATTGACTTTCTGGGGAGCCAAATTTTATGGAAAAATAAATTACACTGTGTACAATAGCACTTTCACTGGATGATATGATCACAATACACGCCGTAAATCAGAAAGTAATTAAAAATATTTTCCTGTCATGTTCAGATATCATTATTACGACTAATTTCTCAAAATATTTTCAGTAAGATCACAAACAAAATATTTTCTTGATTTGTCAATTATGGACACTTCTATATAGATACGAAATCATAGAAACACATGAAAAAGGTTAAGGAAAGGTAGAAAACCAATCCAACTGCTCAACACTAAAAGCAAACAAGGACGGCATGCAGCTCCAGAGTGGACGAGATTCAGGCCGACTCTCTGAATACGTAGCAGCAACATTATCTCTCCTAACTGCGCTATGTTGACCAGTTCTACGCCTTGGCGTACATTTCTTTACCAGCCTTCTGGCGCCAAATCTAGGGGAACTACGTTTGCCTTCATTGATAGAACATTTCTGATAGAATTCTGACAAGCTGCGATTGGACCGTTTCGCGGAACCCTGCCCCGATATTGGTGCAAGGTTCTCGACATTTTGATCTGGATCGTTTTCGTCACGTTTCGGCGAGGCAAATGAACTAGATTTATGATCTTTTCTCAAATGTTCAGGGACGTCGGAAGCATCTAATGCCATACTGGGAGAGGGGTTTGCAGGAAGGGACAGCTTTGCATACTTTGTCAAACTAGAACTGCTATCCACAAAACTATAGGATTTATCTGGAGTACGAGAAAATTCAATTGTACAAAATGGACTATTTTGAGGAATGAGATACTCCGTCTGTTTAGGGGTGCCCAAATACGTCCGCTTCTGTTTACGTGAAGACGAGCGTGAAGACGTATTCGGTGTCGAGTATTGGGGACTGAAACCATGGGACTGTTTAGGGGTCGCGTAAGTAAGCTTCTGGTTAATACGGCAACATGCGCAGCGTGGTGAATACGTGTTCGTACTTGTTCCGGTTGTGGTGCTCCTGTTGGCCGTGGTGACGTGGTCCGTCAACTGTTCCTTGTCCTGAGTTGTCTTCCCCTTGCTGGCCTCCGGGGAGTCGAGGTCGCTCAGCTCGCTCTTGATGCTGACGTTGGAGTCGCGGCTCTGTGGCGAGGTCAGGTCGAAGCTCATGGAGTTGCTGTCCTCGCGGACCGACGCCTCCCCCAAGCTCTGGACAAACATGCTGACCGGACGGAGCTGTGGCAGCTGGAATCCTCCCCTGAAATAACGCCAGTGTTTAAATTACCTTTCAAAGATCACAAGTTTTGACAATAATCTCCCCGGAAATAACGCCAATGTTTAAATTAACGTCAAAGAGCACAAGTGTTGACAATGATCTCCCCTGAAATAAAAGTAGCGGTAAAATGAACCTGGGCGAGTTTTAACCCTCTCTCTGCTGAAGGTGACTTAAGTTGCCCGATCACATGCAGAAATAGAACACTTTGATTTTATTCAGCAGGGAGATTTTTTTCCACAGAATACTATAATACTTAACATTCCACTTGAGTAAATAATATATAAAAAAAAAAAAGAAGTGAACAATTAAATTTACAAACATTAATGACAATTATTTAACAACTAACTTGACTCTGGGACTATTCCCTGTCATTTCTGACAACTTGTCGGTGCCCATCAAAATCTTCGTTCTTTCCATGTAGTCCATATGGGTCTTGAATAACTGAAAGTTAAAGCAATAGGTTGTACAAGTAATCATGAATGGACAAAAACAATAACATGAAAATCGGCATTATATTGGAGATCATTAAAGTTCTTTTGACTATCGACTGATGTTACAGGAAATGTGTGTCAATTTTTATCATGCATATAAATATATTTTATTTAATGTCCAAATGTTAACTTTATTATATTTTGTTATTAATAGTCAGTGAGTTGTTGCTCAACATCACAGCGGGATTCTTTCACCCATATGTGACAACTTTATTGAGAAATAAAATGTTTGGTTATTTTATCATTATTTTTTATTTTTTATTATTTTTACATTGGGGTTTGGAGCCGCTTCCAGCCAAGATTCTTTCACTCATAGTGATACATTTGAAAAGACACAAAATTTTACACCATCATGTCTTAAAAATGTAATGGAGGTCTTGTACCCAAGTTTAACTCCCTACCTCTGTGTATCGTTCATGTAGCTTGTTGTATTCTTTCTTCATTTCAGCTTCTTTTTCCTCCAGTCTGGATACTGTGAACAAGCAAAGGACGCAACTTATGCATATTCGTCAGAAAACAATGATAATAATAATAATAATAAGTGACAATAATAATAATAATGTGCACATTCATATTGTGCCAAATCCACACTCAAAAGCATGCTCAGAGCGCAACATTGTTACCCCTGCCAATGAATCAATGCTCTTATTTTCCTTTTCAACTCCCTGGGGAGTATACAACCGAAGCTGCTATTAAAGGCGCTAGATAAAGAGCACATTTTCAAGATACAGGAGCCATGCAGCCCACTGTTTTACACTGAAATTAATCTTTTACCAATACATGACCATTTTTTTAAATAATATTTTTTTTGGGTATTGGGGTTTAGAGTCGCTTTCTAGAATCTTTCACTAATATCACGACTTGTCAGTTTAGGGCAGGAGGAAACCC
>JAUTBV010155914.1:0-25040 GCA_032361325.1 Lepetodrilus fucensis | reverse complement strand
ATTTCAACCAATAACTGGCTTGCAAATTTACATTTTCGTGGCTCAATCTTATGTACGTTCGACTGGTGTGCGACTAGAAAAAACAAACATTTGGTGATAGAAGTGAAAAGAAGTGAACGAATCTTGAACACAGCTCTAATTCCCAATTTAAAAAAAAAAATATTAAAAAATTAAAAATTGGTAATAGAAGTGAAAAGAAGTGAAAGAATCTTGAAAACGGTTTTAATAACCAATTCGGGACAAAAAAAATTAAAAAAATTATACTTTATTTTTCCAGGATCATTTCACGTCACCCGAGGACTATGATGCTCCTCAGTCCCTGTACGACGCCATCACCTCACACGAGATGAACATGGTGATCTCACACGAAGCTGACCCTGCCTGGAGGAACGCGGTCTTGTCCAACGTCCCGTCTCTCCTAGCACTCAGGTACTGAAATACAAACAAATAACTAACTATAATAAATGAATGAATACATTATATTTCTGACCCTACTTCTGTGCAGTGCCAGCTGTAGTTCGAGATTCCTCTAGTGTTACCTGTTGGACATATGAGACTTTTTATATATGTATATCCAGGGTAACGTTAGAGGGCATAGACTTATAACTTATGATATTTTCATAGAGGAAAATATCATAGAGGAATCTCGAACTATACCAGCTGCAGAGTTGTGATTGTGAGTGTTTACTGTTTACAGACACGTGTTTGACGAGGGGTCCGACGAGTACAAGATAATCATGCTCAACAAGAGATTCCTCAGCTTCAGGGTAGTCAAGGTAAGCCGTTGGCGAAACATAATCTTTTAGTCTTTCAATTTTTGTTAGTAGTCTATATAAATTATGATTTTAAATTTAATTTAATTTTAATTTTTTAATTTTATTTATTTCCCATTCATGTTGCTCCATAGTACATCATACATGTAAATATTGTCGTCATAAATGAATATATACATATTAAAATACAAGTTGTTGGTGTAAGACGGTATGAAATCATATTTCCTTCTTTCTTTCTTAAATTTATGAGCTGTGATATAAGTGAAAGAATCTTGAAAGCAACCTTAGCACACAAACACACACACACACACACACATACACACACACACCATTTAAAAAGTGTTAACTATTTGGTAGATACCATTCATTGAGGTATTCAAACAAAACATTGTCTGCAATTATTTTTAATGTTGGCGCCCTGCCAGGTAAACCGAGAGTGTGTGCGAGGACTGTGGGCCGGGCAGCAGCAGGAGCTTATCTTCCTGCGGAACAGGAACCCCGAGCGAGGCAGCATCCAGAACGCGAAGCAGGCTTTGCGGAACATGATCAACTCCTCGTGCGATCAGCCGATCGGCTACCCCATATACGTGTCGCCGCTGACAACGTCGTACTCGTCCACACACCGGCAGCTGGCTGCCATCATCGGTGGCGAGTTCATCCTGGCCAACGTAAAGTGCTTCTTTCAGAACGCATGGAAGAGGTACGGCCAAGATCCTGTGTATTTGCATGTCTTGGCAACATCAGTTGAATTGGCCACTATCAGTGGAATTGGCCAATCGGCCTGCGATAATCAATGGGTCCATTGTTGGTAGTGTTGGTGGAAGATTTAAAAAATATATATATATATATAAAACTATTAAAAACCAGCGGGATATGTGGAAAATGTAGCTTGTTGCCCAATATACTTGTGTAGACAAATCCAATGTACATACTTTCAGGTAAAACATTTTTAGCGATAGAAATTAACTTTAAAACTAATTAATCCGAATATTGATACAAATAACAAATGTTATGAATTTCTACTAGCCCTTAGGATACCTTCAGCTAGTGTTAATTTCGATAACCATGAAATATGTCAACAAAGCGTGATCGTGTGCCTTTAAAGCAGTTATTTTGGTTTGTGTTTGCAGGCTGCGTCGACGCTGTGACGCCACGTGTGCCGGGGGCAGCTCATCATTCCAGGACGACCACATCTACAGTGCCAGCCTACCTCAGTGTGCAGCAGCAGCAGCTCTAGGTAAAATGCCGTTCTCCAATATGGCAATTTTCCGCAGACCCGCGGAAATCCGCTGATATATTTGTCAATGGGTCAATTTATTTTCGCTAGATGTATATGCTATTGGGTACCTATTATGAAAGTACTTATGGTAGCATAGTGGATATGAGAGTTTCGAGAAACAATTTACCCTGGCCCAAATATTAAAAAGCTTAAATTTCTGTGGTCTTTTCTTTCAATACTTTTACCAATTATTGGGCAGAAAACAGTTAATACATGTCATGGAAATTTCTCTTGACACAAAGTTATCCATCATCTTGTCAGGTTCTACATGCTCAGGTCCGGGTTCGACTCCGACCAACCAGTCTCACGACATCCCGCTACAGAACCTGGGCAACCGCGGCAGCCTCATCTCCACTGCCAGCACGGCAAGTAAACCCAGCGCCCTCGCCTCTCTGGCGAACCTCATCGGCGACAATGCCGCCAACAAGGACCCGACCCTCCACAGGATCAGGGTTAGTTTTCTTTCTTTATTTCTTTGGAAAATATTTATATTAAAAACTTGTATATTTGGATTTTATTTTAGTTTGGCTGTTTTTTAAAGACATATTTTTTGTTTTATTTTAAAATTGTTTTCCTTTTTTCTTTTCATTAACAATTAATTTTTATTTTTATTTATTTTATTTTATTTTGGCTGTTTTTCTTTTATTTAAAGATATGTTTAAATTGTTTTACTTTTTCAATTAATTTACGATTAATTTTCATTTTCTTTTATTGCTGCAAGAATAATGTCTAGATTTCCGACCTTGAGATTAATTTTCATTTTCTTTTATTTCTGCAAGAATAATGTCTAGATTTCCGGCCTTGAGATTACCAAACATTTTTCCACTCTATATAAAATTTGAGCTTAATGGGTTTCCTCCTTTCCCTAAATTGGAAAGCTGTGATATGAAGTGAAAGAATCTTGAAAGTGGCTCTAAACCCTAATTTTAAAAAAATAATAAAAAAAGTTTCCCTGCTCGCTCTGAGTCTCTCACTCACTCTCTAAGCTGCTGATTCACCATGTGATATTTCAGATCTGTGACACTGGGCACGTGTGGGACTCAATCAATTTAGGCCGGAGGATCGACGTTCAGTGGCCAAATGAGGAATGGCGGCAGAGGGGCGGGAAGAACTCCTGGAACGGCTGGACCCCCTGCAAGGGCATGGAGGGGTCTGTGGTCCACCGGTGGATCCCGGGTCATCGCGACCCCAGTAGACGCTCCCACGTGGACAAGACAATACTCCTAGTGCAAGTGGGTGAACGCTTTGTGCCAATAGCTGAAAACGGAATCACCGACTTGGGCGCGGAAGTTTGACAGAAGAGGGAGTAAATATATTGTTAACATATCCTGTGATACTTCAACCACCATCGGTCGCACAGAGAGAGATGAAAGAGCGAAAGAATATTCTATGTGTTCTACTTTTTGGATTTCATGTGTGATGACGTGAACGTTAATGGACCAATGAAAACAGTCTTCTGTGCCACACGTGTAGATGAATGGAAAGAAAGATCGAATAAGAGTATTTATGATAGATATCTGTTATTTTTTTTTAAAGTGGTGACTGTCAGAAGAACTATATAAATGCTAATATATTGAGAATCGTGAATGAATTTTTGTTCGAAAATCAACCAGAACATACAATTTGTTGCGAGGCTCTTCGACTCTTTGCTGCCTGCTGTAAAAAAAATGTGTCCGAATTAAGATTTCAAGACCATACTGCAAGTATGCACAGAAACACAATTAAGCATTTGCTTTTCCTGCATTTAGCATGTTTAAACAAAGGAATGCATTTAAATTCTTCTTATAAAGAAGATATAATTTGACATGATTCAAACAGTAATGAAATCAATATTGATCCTTCGAATAATTATCCTGTATAAACAAGGCTTTAGTGCTTTGTCAAGACTGCAAGTCGGCTTGATCTGTATATTTATTCTGCAGTGTGTGTCTGTGTGTGTGTGTGTGTACATATGTAAGATTGTGTATCAGATGGGATATGATGGGCGGGAGGGAGGGATGTGGGTATTTGTTTTACAAATAGTTCATTGCATACCCACCAGTAACATGTCTAAACTGGTTCCACCATTATGGTAATCTCTATGGCTTTCTAATAGCAGCATCCCAGTCTATAAATAAAGCAAATTTATCCCATTCACCTCACACATACCGTAAATCCTATATATACATAAAATAATTGCCTTAGAATCTACACACGTGGCTTTACATCATGACAGGGGAAATTGTGCAGCCATTCCATTGTTGAAAATATAATTTCTTGGGCCTTATTCATATATATACATATATACAGTGTTGCAAAATGAAACTCACCATCAGCGGGACATATTATGTTGGATGAAACTCTGCCTTTTAATCCTGTGTTAATATTTTGAAGATTGGTTGTTGTAGGAAATTGTGTGTGCGTGTGTGTGTGTTTGTGTGTGCGTGCATGTGTGCCTGTCAGGTGTGTGCATGTGCAGTGTGTGCATATCTAGAACATGCTATACCGTATATAGACGAGTTAATGCAGCAATTTCTTTTGAATGAATGCTAATTTATTCCACAACCAGCATTCTGTGATTCACTCGATGTGTCATTGCTTTATGATTGTTGTTCATAAACATTTCCACTGAATCCAACCTCACTAAGTATATCATTTATACTTTATTTTTTAGAACTTTATGTTAAACAAATTATTTTTTTATTTCAACATTTATGGTATGTAAGTGCTGTCATTGGTAAATATATATATATATAAATATATGTTGATTAGAACACAATTACGTTATAGTTATTAATATTATCTGCCTTTTCTGAGGTCATTATGTATACATCTATTCATTATATCATGTATGCATTTGTGTGTTTTTTAGATTCAGACATTCACTAATATTTCTTTTTATAATTGTTAAAAACAATTCTACACAATTGGAGCTGATCTGTCATTATTTCTAGACAAAGCATACTAACGTAGGTTTACTTTTCTTTAAAATAAAGATATTTATCACTTTTATAAGTTTAAATTCTCACTGTTCAGTATACTGTTATATATGTTATATTTATGCCACACTTGTTCATATATATTTGACATTGCAAGTCTTTAAGAGGTGATGTGACTGCTTCATCCAACATTAGGAAATGTAACATAGTAGCACATTACAAAACCGTTTTAAGGTTTATTAATTACTTATGCCAAGAAAGTAAAAAATAATGTACATGTATTTTCATCTCAGAAGCATACCATGGCCAAAGAACAATTTTATTGAGCAGTACCAAATATCTTGTCACTGCTTCTTTAATTTAATTTAATTTAATTTAATTATATCACATTTAGTTTCTAAGTTTACCTCTAGTAGTGGTAGCAAGTGGCAATACGACCTCCATGGCAGCCATTTTGAAAATGCTGATTTGCCTTTGTTACGAGGATTAATAGCCATTTGTCCGATAAATTTTACACCATTTTACATTCATGGCCATGACATAACTTTCTGAAGAAGAAAAAAAGTATTTATATTGTTCAAAGTAGGGAAATGTTTAACCTTTAAGATTTATTGGGGTATTGGTTCTAAAAGGAAATAAAACTTGGGCGATAGAGTATCAAATTACAAAATTGAATACATGTACTGTAAATCATGAAATTAATGCGAGCAGAATATTAACGCGAAAAATGCGATCGCTGTATTGTCGCATTTAATCGCTGCACGTTAAAGGTAAGAATTGGAGGAAAACATGTATGGAGACATGGCCGTTCGCATTTTATTGGTGTTGCATTTACGTCTTAAAATCTAGAGGTCGCATTAAATTAGTGACGCATTAATTTGATGATTTACAGTACTAGTAATCATGTTCAAATCGCTTCCCAATGTGACTTACTTAAAATCTGATGCTTTAATGCATTTATCCTAAGATGAAAGTGTCGGGCATAGATGAAAGATTACCGCTGTGACGTAAAATAATAACTCGCTCGTTGAGATGAAAAATTATGTGTGGTGCTAAGAAATATTGGGGCGTAGGCGTTATCTTACTTTTGACAAATCATGTCGACATGTACATTACACTCAACACACTTGATTATGTACGACTACAAACAAATATTGTTAGTCCTGACTGCATAAGTATATTATTAATTACCAACGCATTGCAATAATTAAAGAGTATCTTTGTTATGGATACTTTAAAATGATATACCATGTGCGACAATATGGTAGCAATTTATCCATACTTATTATATTAGTAAATATCTAGATATTGGTTAGGGGCCTACTATCGCCTAAAGTATTAACGTTTTCCTGGATATTTTTCAACTTCATTATACTTACTATGGCACATGTTACAGTGTGACCTTATGGTATATTCAAAGTTATATGCGCCGCTTCGGTTATAGCACAAGCAACGGCAGAAAACAGGGTGAAAATATGACATGGTATTTCACTGGCAGGACCTATTAACGTCCCCTTAAAACAGGACAGGGTGCGTAATCTTCTGGTGAAATCATTTAATTTAAAATTGTTATTTACTAATATATAAACCATACCTTATGCATACCTGGTAAAAAGTAAAATCACACCATTTGTTTTGCCTAATGATGTATTTTTGACATTTTGAAGCTATCTCAATGATAAACTAATAGCACGATATTTGTGTACATTGTGTAGAAAACATAAAATGCTGTAGATATTGATCGTCGCAAATGAGTGAAAAATTCTTGCAGTGACGTTAAACTCCATATTCACTCACTCACTCACTGTAGATATTGAGGGAAATTGTGCTATGTCATAACTGCATGAATTACATTATGGCTGACGAAGAAAAAATAAACAAGTGACATTGTTTAGTCATGTGATCAACCCCCGATATGTCATTTTCACTTTTATGCCAGTTTTGAAGCTAATTGGTTTTAATTTGAAATAAAATACAATTATTGCTCCAATTATCATCTATTAGTAATTAGTAGGTGTTCTTTATTTTTGAAATATGCCTTAATCCAAATCAATCACGAACGCAGAAGCACTACAGTGATAATAGGTCCTGGGCAATAATAGGCCCCCAACCAGTATAACTTTAATATTTTACTTCAAGTTTTATTTGCTTACTACTTACAGTGGTATATACAACATGTAATGTACATTTCGTAATACAATAATAAAACAACAAACCATGAAAACATTAAAATTACCTGCCACCGAAATCTTTCAGTATATAGGATACTGTACCTTGCACATTGCTCAATTTAATGATTTGTGGACCCGTCGCCTGCCAACCAAAGACATTGGTGGCTTGTGTCATTATCCCATCCTCTGAAACATGTCCATTTCCCTCTGTCTGTGACTGATGCAGGAAAGCATTGGGCATGAGTCTCAGAGGATGGTCATGGTCTCTGTACCAGTACTAGTATACAATACATGTGATTGTTGATCTCTTGTTGCTCGATTGTCACGTATGGGGGGCAAGATTCCCACTGCGATGTGAACTGGCTGTAACTCTCTCACTGTCAACGCTTGTCGTCTACAAGGCCTCCTGATAACCAATTATGATTTATTTAATCTCAGGTTGGTATTTTAATTTATTTCTGAAGATTTGTCCATACCCGATAGTTTGAAGTTTTATGTTCTCGTTTGAATTATTTGACATTTATTTAAGAAATTGATATAATTTTAGCATATTCTAGTCACAATCTAAAAAGTAAATAATTGTTGATATGCCACATTTCCTTAAAATTATGTCTTGTAGATGTCGACACTTAATGCTCAGACATCTACGGTATCATTGTAAGTTTATCGCCATTCTTGTAAATAGTTCCATCTGCATTTAAATACGATTGGCCTCATTATCAGGAATACCACTCGGGGCTCTTTTTCCAGCAGACCAGTCAGAATTATTTTTGAAAGGCTGGCATCCTTTCTTAAATTAATTTATTGTTTACAAATATAGCTCTCGGGAGAGCACTGGTTAATTATCTAGGGTTTTGTTTCTGTAAATTTAATAATGTAATTGTTTTCGTTAATCTTATATATTGCTTCTTTTTTTTTATATAAAAAGTTGAGGTGATAAATATTAACACAGATGATTTGCTTAACTTTGTTGCTATACATATGCAAATTAATTTGTTTGAAGAATTACTGAGCTTGTAAATATATTACTTTTGTTATGTAGCAACCATATTGAGTGATTGTCATGAATGTATGTCATTAAAACAGGATTTCATACAGTGAAGTAGATGTGTTACTCAAAAAGTTTTGTTTTCAGATTAAATATTTACTATGCAAACAAAATAGGGATTATCATGGTTACAGTTACTTGTTATTCTAACATGATTGTTATCAAAGAGATATTTAACCCTCTCCCTGCTGAATTAGGCACAGGCAATGCTATTTTGAACATCGGTTGCCTCCAGCTCGGAGACTGAAACCATTCACTGAAGTAGCCTATAGATATCTGCTTTGATGTAAGATCATAAATTACGTAATGGATAGAACATTCACATTTTTATAAATTAATTTATTAGCTCACTGATTGCTCACAATACTGTCCACGGATTGAAAGAGTTCCATTCGGGAACAAATAACAGTCTTTTAATTATACTGATAGTTTATGTATGCAATTGCAAATTGCAATTGCTGCTCTCTAGCCATGTGTGGTCTTTAGCAGCAACAGGTTTAACCCTCTCCCTGCTGGATTAGGCACAGGCACTGCACCTTATGGCATCTCCAGTTGCCTTCAGCAGGGAGAGAGTGAAAAATACCAAAAATTATCACATCATTATTAAATTTGATGCAAATTTCTGTATATTTGTTTTCTTCTGCTTGGATATATGTACTTAAAATCTGTCTCATGTTTGTGTTTTATGTATGCAGTACGAGTACAAGAGCGATAGATGTGCAAGAATTGTTGATGTTAATGTTTATATTTCTGCTCACACGGTCTATCTCTCAGGTAACATCAATGGGCGATTTCTCTTCTGGAATAGATTGATTATTTGTTGATGTGTACACAAATTAAGTTTTATTTATAAGTTTAATAGTATTAAATATTACATCAAGACACTTTGTTCTGGCAAATTTATGTTGTACTATTAACTCAGTCGATGAATGTACACAATTGGGCTCTATAACCCAATATGTTGTTTTACAAATTTCAATGAATAGTTTCAACTTGGTTAAATTAGTCATTAATTCATTTTATTTTTAGTTTACGTTTTTGAAGTAGCAAATTTGTAAGTACAGTGTATTTAAATGTAATAACTAATATACTTCCTAATTTTGTCTCCAGTGAGTGACATCATGAAATTGTCAGTATGCTATCATTCCATGTGTTTAGCATAGCTCGGGACAAGGTCGACTTGACAAGTGCTATTTATGATATCTGAGAGATAGCACTATAACCACAGGCTCAAAGTACATATCAGTGTCAGTATGTCGAGATCATAAACGTGCAGTCTGTATAATCATCTAATATTGCAACTAATCAGTCAAATGAGGTCTACTCCAACCAATTCATCTAGGGCGAACATTAGACTGTTTTAACCCACTCCCTGCTGGAATAGGCACAGGTCCTGCTCTTTCGGGCATCCCTGGTTGCCTGAGCTTGCCTCCAGCTTGGAGAGTTAAATAACCATAATTATTTAGGATCTTATTTTTGAAGGTGCTGTGCATTACAAAACGAAAATAGAAGCAATATTACCATTTAATCTTCTCCCTGTTGGAGGTATCCTAACAGCGATGTTTATCTCTAGTAGGGGGGGGGCAGGGTTAATAATGTGATGGTTTGGTTTCTTGATTACAACTTCAGAATTATCATTTCATTACTATCTCACAAATTTCACCACAATTTCTTTTCACGTGCATAATGGTCGATAGTTTTAGATTTTATACCTCAGATTGTGTGTATATAAGTTATTTTGATGTACAAATGTAGATATTCTGGTGTACATGGCCACTTGGTTGGTGGCTGCATGAATAAATGTCAAATATAAACCATAAACTATGTTGTTATCTATTCCATACACTGCAAAACCATCTGCATGGCATAGTCGTTATGGAAATTCACTACGCAAATTGCTGAATGGGTTTCCCCCCAACCCAACGTAGTCACACAAAACGAGTAACATATGCGTCATATTTATGCTACTATTAGTTGGCAGTGTCTAGGCTCCCCAACACTAAAATGTAGGGTGTACAGCAATGTACCTTGGAAAATGTCTTGCTAGTTTTCATTCATTTCAAATTTCTTTAGCACTCAGAGATTCTAGATTTCAAGCTTGCTCAAATGCTGATCAATACACCAACGTGCGATTATTTGGAAGAATTGAAAGTTGTAGGTGCATAATCTTTTTTTGTAGAATGTTGAGAATGAGCATGTTTTATTGTTCTACCTGGTAGTATAGGATGGTGCACGAGATCGTTATCAGGGGGCCTATTCTCGAAAGTTCTTACAAACCTCTTAGCCTATCAACAGTTCGTAGCCAGAATCGTTAAGCACCGTTCTTAGGCCAAGAATTTTGTAAGAAAGTTTCAAGAATAGGCTCCCTAGTCCTCCATGACCTATAGTGGGTCATATAAAATGAGGGTGTACATCCCAACAACGCCCTCTTTATCTGTCCATCCAAGGTGGTAGCAGGGGTGCGTTCAAGCTAGAATACATGAATACGATACTTTTCCCTACATGTATTGCTTGTTGAACGGCTTCATGTGCATTGCTTCGCACAGCCTCCAAGTGAAAAGTATTAATACGTATTGCTATGCAGCTGGCTGAACGGCTTCTGTAGCAATACATATCAATACGTATTCTAGCTTGAACGCACCCCAAGTAGAATTCTCACTAGTAGTAGTCCACAAACGATGTGGCAGAGTGCGCAGCACAATCCTCTCCGTGTGCTGCATTATATGAGAGGTCTACTGTATTTCCTCTTCCAAATCTCAAATTATACCAAACACAATACATCAATATTCAAACAAAATCTTTATTGGCCAAATATGTCAATGTACAATGCAAAATCTCCCATATTTGTTTGCATTGCTGGGTTTGATCAATGAAGCAAAGGAGAAATATATACCTATGTATTGTCAGTGACAGTCATTCTCCAGTACTCTCTAGCTCTAACAGTCAGACAAAACAAAATAGTTTTTAAGAGTCTTCAAATCACTGATTTTTTAAAAGTGTTTTCCCAGAAATACATCATATATATATTCGATTTTTACAATATGATACAGATTCACACAACATGGCATAATACAATATACATTCTTGAGGAACCATCAGCTGCCATGTTTAAATCATACATGCTTTTATTTGCCCAAAATAGGTCAATGTTAATATCCACCCACTTTAAACACGGCTGGGGTTTTGAAAATGGCTAAAATGGCTAACATGAAATGTTGACATGGATAACAAACTGTCGGTCCTGAGCGAGGAATTCAGTTTCAGTCACTACAAACCAGGTTTACGAGCTGTTGGAAAGCGCATAAAATATTAAACTGGGTGCATTCCGATGACAACCTTGTTCAAATTCAAGGCCAACTTTTTACTCATGGTTTCCAAAAGGCCATAAAATAAAGATGTTATTTCCTAAATTGTAATATTAAATGATACAAGGTATTTTATCACTTTGCATGAATTAATACCCAGTTTTTTTATTGAAAGCCAGCAAATACGTCTTTCCGAGGGGAATTTCAAATATACTTTGGAAATAAAAGCATTGAAGTACCAAAAGAAAAAATGCAGCTGTTTAGGCATAAGCATATCCCCTCATCTATAACATTTTGAAGTTGTGGACTTCAGCAAACACGATATTTCAATATAAAATTGTTCAGACTAGTATTTCCCTGATCTCCGGAGAATATATTTCTGCAACTTGCAAGCTGTGTGTGTCATCTTATAGAAAATACCAAGATTTTAATACAATAACCATTTATATGATTAAAAAGAAATTAAAAGAGAAACAGATTGTATCAATGCACTGCATATCTTTTGACAAGTTAGTTTCTGATTTTCAACATGAATTAAGCCACAAACACTAGGACAAATCCTCAATGTGATCACAAAACCTCCCCTTGACCCCTCATGCATTAAGACTAAACAAATGGTATTTTCATAGCAAACGGGGACCTTATTATTGCATGTAATAGAAACATAGAAACAATACATTTAATTACGAGGTGAATATCATTCTCATTAGATGAGAGAAATATTCATAAATTTATTAAAACAAACAAACAAGTGAGAGAGAAAATAAGAAATGAAAAAATAATAATAAAAGAGTTAATATATCAAATTTAAATGGGAAACCGATTTTTTGAATAAATGGTGTGAATATTAACTGACTGGTTGTCCTTTTTTGGTTATAGGATTGTAATAACTAGTGATGGGACATCGGTTGGAAATCCACAATCGATTATCGGTTATAATCGGTTGATACAACCGATGCGATTCCACCAATTATAATCGGATTACTCTTACATGCTAAGATGCTTGTTATTTCCCTTCTAACTTTAGTATGTAGTACTACTTACACATGCTGCTGTATGTGGTTCAAACGTACTGTAACTGTGTGGCATTTGTATGTATCCATGTTTTTGTGTAATTTCTGTCTACAAATTTGAAGTCCAAGTCGCCAAAAGTAATCACTTTAGCGTATTCTCGAAACTTTGCAAGTCCTAAACATTTGCCAAACTGGTTTTCTTCTTATGTTAATTTGTGAAGAGATATTTTCTCACTAAGAAGTTCGCAAGTTAAGAAGTTTCCAGAATACGGCTTTAGTGTTATAGTTGGATGTTCATACCTTACATTATTTAGAAAATTGTAATCTACAAAAGCATGTAGACACTTCTAGTATTATACAAACTTGCAGTACTTCCAAATAATGAATAAAAGCAATCTATTGTGGAATTGGCACGGTTGACTTTGATACTGGTATAGTTTCCAATACGAGTACCGATAATCGATTCTGACAAAACAACATTGATTATCGAAATCTGCAGGGTGCAATGCGACTTTAATCGATGCTATCCGATAATCGGCCCATCACTAGTAATAACATTTCTTCTTTTTATCAACATTCATCACAATTTCTTGTTTTCTAAACAGACACCGATCCTCAATTGAATACCAATGGCAATTGGTTGTGTCGTGTCGTAAACCGAGTGGCCTCGACTCGCTGATAACCAGATGAACGTTTCACGTCTTTCAAAACTATTGCCCCAATATACTGTTCCATTTCAAGCAATGTCATAAACATACAGTAAGTACATTGTACATCGTACGACATGACATTGACCCATGTTGGCCTTGCAATTCTATTGGCCGACCTATTGACTTTAGACCGCTGCACCACACACATTCAAGCGGATTCAGCCAATACACAGCACACACTTAAATTACATTCGCAAAAAAAAAGAAGAAAAAAAAAGGGAATAGGATATTAGACGAGCATCCGCTGAATAGCAACGCCGTTCTTTGTGAAGCCTCATTTGCCCTCGTTGAAAGTCGTGCAAAGTGGATTTCACTCGAGACATTGACGTCGTTGCGATTGAGTAGAATGTATTGTGTAATATTCTACAAATAGTGGTAGTGAATGGTACCGTGGTTATGAGCCGATGGAAGATGATGATATTATTGTGACTTCTGTCATAAATTACGATATAAATTATCCGTCTTAAGACATTTCGTGAACATGGCATACGCGAACAAGTAAAATGGAGGAAGGAAAATACATAAAATTATAACGAAGCGGGGAAATATATGACAAAACTTTACATGAAAACGGCCAAAAATATTCTTTCATTATTGCATCACTGGTATATTGTTAATACAAGAATTGGAGTCGGTATGTGTTACATCACAAACAAGCATAACTTGCAACTGGGAACGTACTTGCGCTCTTCGACGGTACGAGATAAATGATGCACACTTTGTAGCTAAATAAAAACATTTTCCTTCAACATTCATTCTGTTTTCTTACGTGACAAGTGCAATAGCCTAGAGAAATCTGATTACTGAACACTGACAAATTACTTTTATGGGCTAATTATTCAACATAGAAGTTAATCGGAACACTCAAAATACACGGTGAACATACATATCAACATATGAAAGAATGCTGCGATATTCGTGAATTAACTGAAGCTGCCTAGCCAAAATAAAACACGCTGAATGCACGGATATCAATGTCAATTCCAGAGACTGATTATACAATATTTAATATTTAATTAGTGGCACAATGTCACACTTCTCATTCACGTTTACTTGGTGATGATGGAAGCATCGAGTTCTAATCCAACTAGCACTTTACTTCGACAGAGTTACCCTGTGTATAATAATATATATCAAACATTTTCCGTTAAGAATGCAAAATAAGAACAAAAAATTACAAAGACACCAGTAGTCGACACATAATTCCAGATTTCAATTCTTAAACGTTTCTGTACAATTTTATCCAGCAACTTGTGACAAAGAATATCACAATTCACAGCAAGTTTACCTGATTCATGACGTCGAATACAAATAAAAGCACTCCGGATTAGACTCCGTTTTCCTGTTAAGAGAAATCACAACTTGGTATTGAGTTCTTACGTTAATTTTGATTGAAAAACAGCTTTGGCCTACAGGTGAGGGCCCAAGTTGACGGAGTGTTACAAGTCGGCTCGGCTCGTAGCAGCTGTTAACCCTCCCTCTGCCGAGCTAAGTCAAATTTCATTGTGTGTGTCTATGGGTTGTCTCCGGTTGCTTCCAGCAGCGAGAGGGTTAAAGTTGACAATCTGACAGCAACAAAGGTGGGCGGTACTAGTTGATGACATCGCTCTTCACTCGCGTACATCAGTACATACTAATATCGGGAGCTAAGGACCTTCGTAAGGACCTTCGTCCTGAAACAGCAGGGAATAGTGTTAGGACCGAGTGGTTTTTTTATGGAGTCGGGGAAAAGTCGGGCGCCACTCGTACGAAGCGGAATTAAAGGTCCGCACACACCAAAAGTGAGGCAACAAAAGATTCTATCGAAATTTGTCGTTGCAAATTTCGCTTTTGGTATGCAAGTACGTGAATATATAGATAAATGATAAGGTGCTATCTCCGAATGTAAATCACTGAGTTTGTCGCCGCGAAATTCGCCTCTGGCGTGCAAGGACCTTTAAAGATGATGGTAACGTCAACATCAGCAATAGTATACGGTTTATGGCTGAAGTTCGGAGTATAAAGGTTACCTTAGAGTTAAGACTGTTATGTACAGAAGCTAGCCCAGAGCCAAGGATAGAGACATAAAGAAAATAATGCTTAGAACCTGAAGCCAAGTTACTTCATGGATAATTCAAATTTCATATTCTCATATTATATAAAATCTTAATGGAACTTCTTTTTCATCAATCATAGTTCGAGTTTTCAATCAAGTAGTTTGACAATAATTAAAATCATGAAAAATAAGATAGTTGATGAAGAGAGGAAACTAATGTTAATACGATTGGTGTTAAATTCTTTTTCAACAAGGATCAATGCATTATATAAAGTGGCTTATATATACGGTACACATACATTACAAGTACCCCTATCCGCTACTGATGGGATTAACCGTGCCAGCTAACTCACGATACACAACAGAGAAAACCTGCTAACATGGGAACATTGTCCAGAAAGGCTATTCCTGGGTGTAACTTTTAGTTTGCATTGACACCCCTATTTGGTAGATTATTTGGTAAATACTTTATAGAATGAACCCCCCCCCCACCCCCAATTATTTAAAGTATTTACTGATAAAGTCTACCAAATTTGGTTGTCAATGCATTTTATGCTAAACCATACAGGGTTAGGTGTTTATAAGAAATCACACAGCTTAGTAGATGTGAATTTGACAAATTATAATCTATTGTCATGTCCAAAGGAAAACAGAAATCAGAACATTCTGTCGAGTTACATATTTAATTTTCATTGAGAAGGTCCACCTATGAAACTCACATGATCTATACAACATATGCTACCAGCATGTACATATTAATAGAAACAGTTGGATACCAAATAGAACGTTTCAAAAACAATACTCAAAGTTACTGACACTATTTTTTTTTTCAAACAGTTTTTCTAGTCTGCTCAGTATATATACATTTCCACAAGCAATTAAATATTAAACTTGACAAACATTGAAATACGAAAACATAATTTGATTGGTCATTTAGCAACTGTTGCACAATGGAGCTTGTTAGTTGAGCTAAATATTCTAATTATTGTTGCAGGAAATATTGGAGGACTTTCTACTTAAAGTCAAGCGATAAATATATTATTGTTCGTTGATAAACAGGCTACCTCACGAGTACTCAACCCTCAGCATTAATTTCTATCTCTGCTCCATTGTGCAACTGTTTAGCCGTATGGTATTGCGTTGCATACCAATGTATCATTCATCATCAACTTTTGTAACATCATGCAGGTTTCTGGAGAGACATACAATCATCATTTGTGAATGATGTTAAACGTTGTTAGTTGTTAAATATTAGTAACAATGTTATAATTAGTTATTCTACAGACGTAAACACTACTCAACTGTTCACTGCACTATTTCACTGTTCACGACTGGGAGATTCCCACAGACCGATGATGGTTATTTTCAATGTTAATGACTATATAGCAGGCATGGAAACTTAACAATTGTGATTTCAACTGAAAACAAGCCAGGGTACCATTTCTCGAAGCTCTTATATCCACCACGAGAGCATAGCGCTCTCTTAATTGTACGAGCCCTATGTATTAGATAGGGTTACGAGAGTCTTTATGGTCTCATAGTAGATACTGTAAATCACAAAATTGATGTGTCACTAATTTAATGCGACTTCTAGATTTTATACGTAAATGCGACAACAATAAAATACGAACGGTCATGTCTCCATACATGTTTTTCCCCATGTCTCACCTTTAATGCGCAGCATTGCATTTAAATGTGACAATACGACGGTCGCATCTTTCGCATTCAATATTCTGCTCACATTAATTTCATGATTTACGGTACAAGAGCTTCGAGAAATTATACCCTGGGCTGCAGGTCACAAGCCACATCCAGGGAAAATAAATCGACCCCTGGATAAATAAATAGGTGGATATTGGCGGAAACTTGCCATGCCTGCTATAGTGGATCAACAGTCAATCCAAGATACAGATGAGAAATTGCTACCTATCACTGCTGGTCGTCAACAACCAATCTTAATAAAAAGTATCTCCCCAAGCCTGCACTACTAGTATTTTATGGTTTTCCAAAACGTACACATTTTTAAACTGACTGAGCAATAACTGTTTAATGACTCACTATGTGCGACTAATGTTCGACCCATTTGAAATACTGCCAATGACCAAGCAAACCAGCAGGGCAATGTTTCTACAGTAACAAAATACCCTCGGCAACTTTAATTGTGAACACCGACCATAACATGATTTAATCCAAGTCCACAATAATGGTCAATTAAAATCCTAAAGATATTGTAGTTAATTACAATAATACACACCAGTTAACGAAGTGTGATCTCCTTTGACATCACTTTTGAATCTGTGGAGAAAGAAAAAGTCTTTCATACCATTGGAGCTTGTGCTAGTGCCATCGTCAATAATAAAATGTTACACACAAAGTAAACAATAAAGAGAGGATGCGTAAAGTCATAATTATGTTTCTTAGAAAAATATTCTAGAAAAGGATATTGCTTACATTAATGATTGAGTCAATAATTTACCTTATTGTCTTGACAATATTAAACAAAGATTCTTAGCCTCTAGTCCCTACTTAATTGTTAATTTAATGCAATTCTTTCATGTAGTATTTTCATGGATTACTGTGAATTAATCACAAGATCAGGCTGTGAGATCATGAAATATTTACGAGTACAATTTCATTCTCAAGCTAAAATTTCAATTGGGATTTGTGAACAAAACTTTGAGTTGAGCAAGAAATCTAAAGCAGCCAATACACGATCAATATAAATGCCAATAATATTGTCATTACTGGATAATTGACAATATTACTGACCGTTAATGTGTGATATCGAAGAAAAATTTCACTTTCACAATGCTGTTGATGACCAACAAAAATGTTGTCAATAATAATGTATCTCAAAGCCTGGACTATTCTCATATTTAAAATTAATTAAGTTGATAGCGATTCTAGTAATTAAAATCCATCTTACAATCGATCAACATGTCTCTATAAATCCTCTACAAACCATAATTATAGTAGTCAAAATGGACGTATCATAATCATATGCAGTTCAAAACTGTTTTAAATAACAATTCTTTAAATTGTACATGTATGATGTGACTGAACTTTTGAACTAACAGATCTCCAAATACCAAGTCTGCCACCAGCCATAATACATTACACACATGCCAAGTTGTAACAATAACCCTCAAAATGTTGGTTACAAAGCCTTGCCTACATATGGCACATGGCAATCCTGGAGGTGCGTTGTGACGAAAGGTGATGCATGGTAACCACGGCGACACCACCACTTACAATGGTAACCCGTGGCAGCCATGACGACACTGCGGCATATGCGTCACAAAATACCACCCCCCCCACAAAGTACTCTCCAGGAAGCATATGAGAGATAAGCAGCAATTAGTGCAAACTGTTAAAATTTAAACACAGCTACTCTTCAAACAGGTGCCATGTTGCCGAAGTTATTGTATACGCAACGACATCGTAAAACCTTTGTAACTGTATCGTTAAGCCTTCGTGTAGGAATATTTAATGTTCCTGAAAATCAAATTTTCCTCCACGAAGGCGTAACAATGTCGGTACGGTACGTACACGATAGCTTCGGGAATATGGCCCCCGTTCTGATAAATAAATAAATAAATAAATAGATGCACACACACAAATCATTCAATGAATATGTTAAATGCAATTGCTGGAGTGTTAGTACTAATTAAAAACAGCGTACATGGTGTATATGAATATGTATATATATATAGAGAGATTAAATACAAGATGTCAGTGCCAAGATGCAGTAGTCGCTACAAGGAATCGGATGGACAGTCATTCCGGCTCGGGTAGGATACGAGAGAGAAGAAGCAGGAAAGAGTCAGCGTAGGTTTGTCTAGACGCGGCTGATTTTACATGCGGCCGTGGCCATACTCACTTCTTGTTCTACGTGTGGTCTCAGTCGGTTGTAAGTACGTTCAATGAATCCTTTCCTGCAAACAAAAGCATGTACATGTTTATTGACATACAATATTTTATAAAGGGACATGAACTTTAGTGATGGATGTTTAATCTTCAAGAGAAGATCAATATGGGTTTGCGAGATTGTTTACAAAAATATTCAAAGTCATGTTTGATATTCATGTAGTCAAAATGTTGATGGTCATCCAGAAAATTGCAGAAATTAAAATAATAACTCCTAAATTTGACATTTTCTATGCCCATCTTGGATACAGAATTCTACTGACGTTTCTTCCAACAATTTTATATCGGTCTGTGCAACCATGGAAACAATAATAGTGCTAATATTTTGCAGCTATTAGCGACATTATGTCGTCTAAATGATAAGGTCTGAACTTCAAATAAAATTAGCAACAGTCTCAAGCTACAACGATTGACTAAAGTGGATCTTTCACTACTGCTGCTATTATGTGTTTATTTTTAATTGTTTTTGTTTTTTAATTTGGGTTTAAACCCGCTTTTAAGATTCTTTCAGTTATGTGTTGATTAAAAAAGAATATTAATAAAACAATTTTTAAACTGATATTGCATTGTGCCATCTGAATTGGTACACAGTATTGTATTACAAATGACTTTTATTATCACTGATCAAATAGATGGCAATATTAATACTGTACATATTGTCTGTAGATAGATGATGTTTGGTCTTGTGTTTCACAAAAGGCTTGCACTGTTGTCCAAGTGTTTCACAACGTCACATGTCTTATCCCTTCCGAACATTTACATCTAACTTACGCGGTGATAAACTCAGGTCATATTATGAGCTTCCAAGGATGTCGTTGTGAAACAGGGGCCTGGTGTAAATCGGGGTGTACGCCATGCTTTTACTACAAGCAGGAAATTAGGTAAACCTTGATTTACAGGCAAGACGCTTTCATGAAAAGCAAGCCAGGGCATCAAATGTTTGCAACCTTTAACATGGATTTCTATAACATTATCTACCAAAATTACGACTTTAACATGGGGTTTGCTAAAATGTTGAGAAGAGCTACTTTTAATTCTAATTAATACGATCTTCTAAAAATTATCTGGCAACAAGATCACGAAACATTTTTTAGTACAAACTTGGGCTCAATTTGAGGGTTTGTTTACATTACCCCATATCACATTTGAGCTTGAGCATGAAATTGCAATCAAAGCATTGCGTAATCTTGTTGTCATTTAACAATTTCCATCACATGTGAAATTGTTGATATTCCACAACTTACATTAATATATATGATAAAGAATATATGGGTAAGAATTAGCATAGGATTTGCCATATCAACACATAATAATACATGATTTTACCTTCAGGCCGCAAAGTTACACATTTTTAGTATATTTCAGGCTCAACTCAAATTTTACATTGAGATTAAACCTAAAAGCTGAGCACAAATTCATACTAATAAATGTGTCACAACATCGGAGGCCAAATCTACATGTAAATAGGGTAGAAATTGGACTATGCTTGGGAATGACATGACAACATTTATCTATATACAATAATACCAGAGATTTACATGTAAACAAGGGGAGGGGGGAATAGGGTTGGGCTTGTATTGATAGAAATCAAATACTTACCTGTGATTTAATAAACACATTCTCTACCACAGTTTGTCACAAAAATACACAAGTGCAAGATAATATACAGATTAGGTTAACCCCCTTATTCAGCAAGTAACAAACGTACATCTGAAAATCAATTGACCCACTATCCTCAACCAGGAGATTTTGAATCAATTAAATTTCCACAATCCAACACCACGACGATGAAAAAAAAAAAAGGTTTCTGGAAGGGATAGTTTTTAATGTTAATAAAATTATGATTCGACAAAATGCTACGACCGTTATTTCTCGCGTTTTCAAGTCAGATTTCCTCACACACTACTCAAAAGAAAAAGAAAACAAAGAGGATAACGTCAATGTTGTGTTACTCGGTTGGTAAGAGGTTAAAGACTAAGACACTACCAAAGAAAGCAGCATCGTACAACAGCTCATGCACGTGGTCTCGGGACGACCATGAACACGGTGGCGCCACCACGTGGACAGCGTGGAGACAGAGCGCGAGAGGACAACTTACTTCGCCGCCAAGCCACCCCCAGGGGGAAAGCTGTCGTCTAATTCGGTCGCAAGCATGTGCATGATGTATGGGAGGTCTTGATTTTCAGGGGATTCTTTTAAAAGTAACTCTGAAAGCCACAACAAGATCAAATTGTAAGTAAAACAAAAATTAAAACAAAAATTTGAGAAGTAAAAGACGCATGCGTTGAAATAAAGAAATGAAAAGGAAAAAAAAAACACTAGAAAACTAGACACGATTTCAAAGACGGCAACTCAAAATGTTATCAGTAGTGAAAGTTATTTCTCCCACATGCACTCAAAATTTACGTTTATTGTGCACATCAACTGCGAAAACTAGTAACACAGACTTCACTGCTAAAATGGTTGCACACAAACTAACAGAAGGTAAAAAATAATCATCTAGAAAGTTCTCTACTAAACAAAGTAAAGGAAAATTGATGTAACAAAAATATGCACTGTGCACATGTATAAATCATACACAAGGAGGGAAATGTGTCAAACAAATACACGTTGTGAAACTTCATACAATATTAGGACTTTGCTAATTCAAAACTACCCTACTCATCATTTGCTATTCACAAGTGTAAAAGACATTACAGTAGAATACACCTAGTCTAGCATACCATCATCACAAAGGTTCAAACATTAGTATATGACCATCTGAACAAAGCATCGACTATGTTTGGCTAGCGACCCCACAACTACTCCACGAAAGCACACTATTAGTGTTACATGCCAAAGTACCTTGTATTTTTGCTTCTAATCTTCGATCTAATTCCATCTCGTTTCTCACTGCTGTATCGCATACTTTGGGGCAACCTTCCATAGCTACTATTACGATGCTCATATTGTCTCTGCTTCCCTGAAAGGCAATGGATTATTTTTACGTTACATGAAAAGACCCCAGTGATCTCGGACTGTGGATGAAACATTGAATTTAGTCTACTGGTTCGCTCATGTGCACGTCTAGCCCACATAAATTGGAATGCCATCACTATTAAATTACTGCATTCCGTCTATGTTTGCAATATATACTAAAGTTCACTTTCTATCTTATTTATGCAGACTAGCAAATATTCTATGCAGATGTATTGTTAGCATTTTAATTGCCGTAGTTCTAAGAAAAATAATGACTTTCGACATTTGGTCCTAACTGGTGACGTGAAGATAAGCGACACTAGTGTGGAAAATGGTCTTGAAAAAACACATCGACAGATTTCAATGATCAGTTATACCAGCTAAAACCATGTTGGGTGGGGAGATAACCATAGGATCTCTCTAGGATATCCAGTATTTATGGATTTGATAAAAAGAATAATTACATCTAGATCGCTGCATGATCACTATTTACAAAGTATTTTATTTTTTCCCTTGTTTTTTTCCCCACAAAGTTTTAGTTCAATTTCAAATTATTTTGCACTTGATTCCACTAATGATATGATGCTGTCCGTTGTTAAGATGTATCATGTAATTCTAAAAGCAGTATTCATGGTATGCGGGATCAAGTAAAACATCCTGCTTGCAAATAAAGGCGAGAATTAACTTGGAATTGTGTTCTTATGTCGATGAAAAGAAAAATCACTATTACCTAAACATACACCACATCTCTTGATATGTCTACGTGTTCTAGGGTTTAGACGCTTTCAAAATTATTTCGGCCATATTAATGATTGTCAGTTGTAAGGCAGGCAGGAGGAAACCTGCAACATCTGCAGTGCTTAGTGTTGCAAGTAAACCTGCAAGCACCAGTTGGCACTGACAAATCAAGGACGATACCTGCATCTTGTCATGACTGCACCAGACGGGCAACTTCTTCAGGCATTGCTAAACTCTGAGATTCTAAAACTTTTATAAGAGGATTTGTGATTTTAAATCTGAACAGGCTCACACTCTGGGATTTCGACACAAGAGGACCGATTAGCACTACAACCTGTCCCTTTCTCAATGAGTGAGTAAATATGGAGTTTTAATGTCACTGCAGGATTCTTTCACCCAGTTCCTTTCTCAAATTGAACTTATTAAGCAAAAGAAATTGAATACTATTGTACAGACAAATAGTCCAATACTGATAAACGGGACATTGGCAATAAGTATCTGTGCAGACTGATTGCTTTGTCGTTGCAGAAATATTTCACCCATACCCAACAACTATCAACATTTCCATACAAATCAGAAGTATTTTCATTTAAACATTATGGTTTGGTAGGTTAAAAATAGCAACTTAGGTAAATTACTAATGAATGAATTAACATTTTATGTCACAGTGGGAATCTTTCACCCATACGCAACAAGATATATTACAAAACAATAACAATGTTTTCCCAACATAATATGCAGATGAAAATAAACCCGAGGACAACTATTAAGCCAATTTTCAGTAGTTCGCACCAACACTGACCGCTTAGTATTTCACAAGCTCACTCTGAACCTTCTAGGCCACATGTTCTAAATATATATTTTTTAAATTACAAATATCCAATTGCTTGAAAAGCAACTTCATAGTAAAAAAACCACCATGCGATGGCAGGTTATCGTTTCCTAATCTTCACCTTATATAGACACGTATCGACGACTGAATTGCTAACTTGTTCCAGACTGTCAGTAATTTTCAATCTATTCTCCACAAACGCACAGAGTTCTTCGTTGCTCATAACATCCCAGATGCCGTCGCAGGCCAGCACCAGGAACTGGTCTTCGGGGCACCTGTCTTCAATGAATATCTCGGGCTCGGGCGACACTAACTGTTCACAGGGGCCCTTGCCGTCCACATTCTTGTACTCAAAGTCCCCGAGCGCCCGCGACACCGCCAGCGAGCCGTTGACCCTCTGAATCATCACACTGCCGCCAGCGTTCTGAATCCGCTCCTTCTCCTCCGGGTTCACCGGCTTGTGGTCCATTGTGGCGAACGAGCACTTGCCGTTGCGGCACAGCACGGCCCGCGAGTCGCCGCAGTTGGCGAAGAAGATGTGCTGCGGCGACAGGATGCAGCAGACGGCCGTGGAGCCGCTCTTGTCCTCACCGCTCACCATCTCCGGCATGGCGCGCATAATCTCGTCCAGCTGCAGGAAGCCGGTCTTGATGCCCTTCTTCACGTCATCCATCGACGGCTGGAACTGCGGGTTCGGCGAGTCCTTGTCCTCTGTGGCGGCGGCGTCTGCGGCCACCAGCTTGTTGCGGAAGTCCTCGTTGTCCAGGATGTGCTCCAGCAGCTTCTCCGCGCAGAACGCTGACACCTTGGCGCCAGCGTGGCCGTCGAACACAGCGAAGAACGACCAGTCCTTCAGGCCGTACGGCAGCCCAATGACGGCCGAGTGCGCATCCTCCATCTCCACGCGCCAGCCTTGCATGCTACACAGCCCATAGCGGAGGCCATTGCCCATGCCCGCCTTGTTCTGCTTGTCAGTCTTTGGTTTGTCTAAGAAAGCTCCCATGTTTTGTTCTGGAAAAAAAAAAGACAGCAACTGCAGACTGGTTAATGGCAAAAGCACAATTTTCCCCCAGAAATAGAGAAAAAAAAAGGTACTTCCGTCATGGTGATAACCATTTCAATTAAGCTACAACCTGTGTTCGAAATTACTGCTAGCCCGGCCATTTCACCCAATGATAAAGGTATCCTAAGGCAGTGTATAAAACTCCAGCAATTTCACTGCCAGACTGGCAAGTCTGAGAAGTTACCTGTCCTCGTACATGTTGGTCAGTGATCGATGATATACATCTTGAAAAACAAACAAAAAGTAACATGACATGCGGGCGTGCAAGGA
>JAUTBV010155903.1:0-10337 GCA_032361325.1 Lepetodrilus fucensis | reverse complement strand
ATCGCTCGTAAAATCCCTTACATATTTAAAAGTATATTCATATTAAAATTTGTATACAACGTTTATTTGTATATTTTTGTTCTGATATATGACAGTTAACGCATGGCCCTTGTGCATTACTGGCATGTAATGCACTCCGTTTCAGGAATTACCCCTTGGGCTGCGCCCTCGGGCTACTTCCTTCAATGTTGTGCATTACATACCGTCACGCCCTCAGGCCATGTGTTAACCATCACATATCAACTGTCACTTTGACTGACAATAACATGAATATATGAAACATGAAATGACACTCACGTGTAAATATTCCCCCACTCGCTATTGCGGTTGTCGAGTTCTTGTAAGCATGTTCGTATTCTGCCGGCTGCTTTGCTGGCACTTTTACACGCTGCATCATAACAGTCATCCCAGTATAGCTCTACAGAGAAGTGTGTAACCTTGCCCACTATGGGTGGATCCGGGCGCATAAGGCCTGAAAAATAAATATAAAAACATCATTGAAGAAATAATCCATACTTAAGAGACATTCGGTCTAGGAGGTAAAATGTCCAGCTGTGAATGATTGATGAAGAGATAATTGAATTAATGTTTCGTCGTGGTGGAAATATATACGTTGAATAGATGATGAGGAACACATAGCTGGTTAGCATGAAGAAACATCATATTTAATAGATTACAATTCTATTGTTAATCTAATACTGGGAGGTTCATGTGAAAACTTGACTTCTTTCATTTTATTCCCATTTATTATAAAACCTGGGTCCCTATTCTCGAAACTTTGTAAGTCCTAAGAATGTGCTTAACTGGGTTTCTGCTTATGTTAATTTTTTAAGAGATCTTTTCTCACTTAATGGTCGCACACTAGCGATTTCCGTCGGATTTTTATCGCCTAGTGTGCAGTGCTCCAAATACCAAAACATGCCAGATATTGTGTGATCGGTCGGTGAGACTAAAAATTGCCACAACTATGAGCCACAACTATGAGCCACAGGCTACAACTATGAGCCACAAACTACAGCTATGAGTATGATTCACAAGCCACAACTATGAGCCACAGGCCACAACTATGAGCCACAGGCCACAACTATGAGCCACAAACTACAGCTATGAGTATGATTCAACAGCCACAGCTATGAGCATGATTCACAAGCCACAACTATGAGCCACAGCTATGAGCAGCACTATGACTTCTATGAGCCATAAAACTCAGCTATGAGCCACATGTCACAGCTTTATGTCAGCCACAAACCACAGTCACGAGTCACAGCTCCAGCTACAAACCACCAGCCACAGCCATTCATCCACTCCTGAAACCAATGTTGATTATTCTCATTTAGCTCATTGTCGGGAGATCTCCTATTGTCCATGTTGTCCAAAGGTATTAATAATGAATCTCTGTAAGTTGGACTTCGACTTTGGCAAAGCTTGACACTGACACTGTGACAGTAAGATGCAGAAGTCAGCCTTCAGATAATACAGTTGTAAAGACCATGCATCAACATTGTCCTTTCATATGAGCACAATCCAATCCTGGCAGGTCCTGCGGGAACGGCTTGACTCTTCATCCAGATCCCCCCCATGGCTTAGAATGAATGAACTAATGTTTTATGTTGCAGCAGAAATATCTCACCAATAGGTGATCTATGACTTAGAAGGTGGAAGCATAGGACTCTAAAATATAATGTTAATATTCATGTCATGTTACCCATTTAAAAAAGGTCCCACATTTAGGTTGCAAAGTCCCAGTGAACGGATCATATTTATAAGATCTTTCCTACATGATCATATGATGACAATAACATTATTATGCTGTCTGTACAATGTGTATATATATAATATGACCATGATGACTGCACATCTGCGACAGATTATTTTCATCGAGGATGGGTAAAGTTTTTTGGGTTTTTTAAGATCCAATATAAATTGATTCTTGACCAACATAATATTATAAATGTGAGTGAGGACGGGTAACCATGGTAACTTCTAAGACTTACCAGTCCTCATGGACATGTAAGTGAAATTGCTGGAGTTTTTTACACTACACTTGTGCTGCAAGGTTTCTTTCTGCCATAAATTGACAGATTTAGATCCACTTTCAAGATCTGCAGGGTTAGAAGTTAGTGCAAACATTTACAACTTTGAACAAGTCTAGCTAACGGGCTATGAAGTCAAATAAGAATTGTTCTAGCAATTTCCCTAAAAAGAGACTTGCCCATAAAAAAAAGAAGGTTGCCACGATGTGCAAGGGAACTTCTATTCTAACCCTGCATCTGGCATGTCCTGTTGTAGTATCCACATGCCCTCCTTGTAAGATAATGTAGACACATGAATTCCGCCAGCTGGTAGTGCTAGCTCACAGAATATCCTGCTTCAGTTGAATCATACACAAACCCTCTCCATGCTGGAGGCAACCGGAGATGGCTTATGGAGCAGTGGACATAATACATGACCAGGGCCAGTGGACAATCACTACTGTGGAGCCAGAGGGGGTAATAAACATAAATAAATAAATAACTCCAACATTAATCATAATGGACATTGATGGAAACAGTTCAAAATAATCAGTGTTACATTTATGACCCCAAACAGGTACAAAATAGTTAATACAGCATCAACATTATCAGCTGATCATCCTTACTATTGAATGTATCAATTGTACCAAAACAATTTAATGTACAAACAATATATTAGAAATCATCATCAACTGATTACTAATAGTTTAGACTTATGCATAACACATCACTTTCTGTTGATCGAATAATATGGACAGTTTCCCACTAATGGTATGTGGCACATGACTTTTTTTGTACACACCTGTGATATTGTGATAAACAACCATTTAGAAACCTAGACGATATTCAGTTAACGCCAGGGCTATACAACATCAATAGACTAATTCCAAACTAATATAAGCAAACACTATTTGATCTATCACTAATTCAATCTACCTAAGGAGTAACGTTTATATTGATGATTGATATATCGATTTGCCCCGAACATGATTCTGACAAGCCCAGGGCATAACGTTCACAACGCCATAACAAACAAACAAAAACAGACAACATTACGGTAGATGTCAAAGCTGCTACTACCTGTTTGTGAAGTTGACACTTCGGCCATCACTGAAAAGTCCGGTACTTCACGAGTAAAGCGTGTAGAACGTGGTATATCAGTCTGTCGGTGGCAGTATGACCAGGTTACAGTATAACCAGCTTCGGCATTTCCGGTGCTCTGCTGCAGTCAACCGCTGTCAACAGGCAAGTAGTACCCGGTGCTATTTTTAGACATTCCTGAAGTGGTCGATAAGATCCGCCTTTGATCAGTCTATAGTCTGTTTCTGTAATCTGTGACTGTGCATAAATCGTGGTGTTATTTATCCACAAATGTGTTTGTACTTTGTAAATAAATAAATAAATACATAAATAAATAACAGTAGTCTAGTTATGTAAGAACGTTGCCACATTAGCTAATCCAAACTTAACGCTCGCGCACCTGCCATATGAAAACGTGTAAAACATGTGCAGCATGTAAAATCACTATACATGTACTTTTGACTCGCTATCTTTCCCTCTAATCACACCCCTCTTGTTGACCACTATTGTTATTTACACTATAAAGTATTGAATGTTTTTCTCATGTAACAACATTTGGTGGTTTTCGAGAATGAATTGAATTGAATTAACAAAATTCATAGGGTAATTTAGGCCTATCGTAATATTCAATTTTAATTCATCCAACATAACTTTATCTTCAAGAATATTCAATTAACATATAGAAACATATTTAGGTAGGCTAGATCTATTGTATTATTATAATATGCATTGGCATACTACCGCATACAGAAATACTACCACTGTATTGTCCGTGTAGCCTAATATAGGCTAAGTATTTATGTTTCGTGCTAATCTGTAAACTACTAGCCTAAGTAAAATGACTGCGGTCTTCTAAATTACATGTATTTTTATCCCTAATGTTGCAGCAATTGCGAGAAAATGAGTATGTTTAGATTAATTTTGTCATCATGTTACAGTTTATGGAAACAGTTTTGTATTTGAACTCAACATATGTATAGCCTATAATATTATAATTGTATAAGTTATAGCTACTTTTGAAGTTACAGCTAGCAGATAGTAGCTACTATAAGAGTAGCTACTATAAGAGTCGCAGAAGGATTGCAGTGAAGATTTGTCAAACACACAGCGGTCGAAAGCTTTTTGGAAGTACAAACATGATTTTATGTATGTCAAGTGAATGTACTTTGCAGTTATAGCTAAGAACTAGTCAAAAATATCTGTGATATTATGCCGTTAACTTTGAAGATTCCAATAATGTTTTTAAAAGAAATAACCAGTAATAACGAAGTTACACAATGTTGGATATTAAAGGCATAATATCACATACATGTATGGTTGTTTTAGATTAGTTATTAGCTAAAACTCTACTGTACATTCATTTGACATACATAAAAGCATGTTTGTACTTCCAAAAACCTTTCCACCGCTGTATGTTACACAAAATCCCATTGCAATACCACGATAATTTGAAACGAGTGTATTAACGAGCGGTCGTCATCCTTATTTTTGCTTAATGATATTAATGCAAAGATATATAACTCAGTACGATTACATTTTCTAAATATTCAAAGTAAAACGACTAGCTTTTCTTAGAATTCCTTCATAGATCAGTTGATGCATGA
Organism: Lepetodrilus fucensis; assembly: GCA_032361325.1. Classification (NCBI taxonomy): domain Eukaryota; kingdom Metazoa; phylum Mollusca; class Gastropoda; order Lepetellida; family Lepetodrilidae; genus Lepetodrilus; species Lepetodrilus fucensis. The sequence goes on along the minus strand of JAUTBV010155903.1, from coordinate 5,641 downwards.
CAGACGAACTACTTAGAGGAACGTTCCCTTTATTTGTATAAAGTATTTCTTTAACTATTCCGTGTTGGGGAACAAGTACATCAGTAAATAACAACTTTTGGGTGGATAAATCATGCATAAGTAGTCGCAGATCGAAATTGGTTTGTCCATTATATGTCAACATCTGTGATATGATAGTCTCCCTTGAAGCAGTTCCAAGTATCAATTATTTAGAAAATCGTTCGGTATAATCATTGAATAGATGCTTTATCTGTATGTATAATTTACTTATGGGAATAAACGGTATAATTAATTTATGTAATCTTAAATTAGCAGCTCTATATTGTGTACGATGACATACTTACAGAACTATTGCTTATCTGATAAGGTCGACGGACCAAAAACACACTAACTGAATGACAATAGCATATTTTACCTAATCTCATTCAAGCTCGGCTTTGAGAAAACTATAGCTACATACATTATGAAATAGTTGACTACGTGCGAATTTACGGGGGATGGGGGTGGGGGTAGTTTGGGTGTGTGTGTGTGTGTGTGTGTGTGTGTGAAGCAGTACATAATTTATAATTAGCGGTCATACTAACGTATTGTATACCTCGTCGCAAATACACATTTTACGCTCTTAATGTTCAGAATCAGACGAACCGCATGGTTCTCTCTCTTAATAACGTCACTGCAAGAATCTTTCTCCAATTTGCGTCAACTAAATAGTTTCCTATATGTAGGGGCCTATTTTAAAAATGAAAAAAGCATGACAAACATGCACAATTTTGCACAAAATGAAACAGAATACAGTATGTGTAGCATGTGTTTTAATGGTCCATTCGTATTATTCGGTAGTCATAGGAAGTCATATATGTCAAGAATTCTGGAGCATCGAGTCGAATAGTCACTTTGCCGTTGCTGCTTTTGACACAGGACTCCTCATCTGTAATAATAATAATCATCATATTAGTATTATTAATAATAATAATAAACATGAACGTAATAATAATAAACACAATAATAATAATAATAATAGTAGTAACAATAATAATAATAATAATAATAATAAACATGAACGTAATAATAATAAACACAATAATAATAATAATAATATTAATAAACATGAACATAATAATAATAAACACAATAATAATAATAATAAACATGAACATAATAATAATAAACACAATAATAATAATAAACATGAACATAATAATAATAATAAAAACAATAATAATAATAACAATAATAATAATATGCATAATTGTACAGCGCCATCTCCCGTTACACTGTACATGTACTGATAAATGTTTACTGCAGGATTATCGGAAACTTTTTTGGGAAGAGCATAATTTCGATGTAGATTTTTTAGGATTGTAGAGTTGGGCAGGTTTTAATATTGAATAGGTTCCATCTCACAGCTGCATTATATGCAAATGTAATTTCCCCGAATGCTGTTGGTATGTGGTAAAATGACAAGGGAGATAACCCGCTGTAAAATATATGTCGTAAACGGAAATTGATTAATAGCTTAATAATCTAATTAAATAAACATGATCTACACTTGCATTATAAAGATAATATTAATTTATAACATGATTGTACTATTATTTAGGCTATGAAAGTATCTAAAGAATGCGGTGAGCATATAGTGTACAGTGCATTGTGTATGCTACCAACTTGGTACTATATTGGGCAGAATCCTGCTTCCTTCAGCAGTTACTTCATAGAGGGCGCTGACAAGAGGCCCCAGGGCTGTGGTCAGGCAAACACTGAATGCCCCGGTGCCCTGTGGCCGGAAGTTTATGGTGAGAGACCCACGAGGATAGTTCCACCAAATACTTCCATTCATGCAAGTGCTAGTAGCAGCAGCATTCGTGTTCTGTTGTTTCCTGTGAACATTTATAAGAACAAGCATTGAACGCTTATAGTGAGTATTGATGAAACATGTGAATACATTATGCATAAACGTCTCGAAGTACAGTCAAGGTACACTGTCACTGTAACACTTTTAGTTAAGTAGTCTTTATTATTAGGCTAATATATATATATTTATTACATAAATGCATTGAAATACCACGTTTACTCAGTTGAAATAACAGGTGTTATTTTTCACTAGTGAAAAATATCACTTTTGGTATTTTTCACATGTGAAAAATAATTAACTGAGCAACGGCCTCTGAAGTCTCATGAGTCGCACAGAGGACAGAACATGGAACCAGTCCAGCGGCATCGTCACATCACAGTAAAAGCACAGGCGCTTGCTACTGGATAGTAGATCGAATCTTTCAATGTTATAAAAAAAATATAAAAAATATATACTTTTCTATATTAAATAATATTACTTGATCTAATAGCATGATAACACAAGACGTAAACTAGTAAAAAATAACAATACAAATAATATATCGAATTTGTACAGTCGGCCTCTATACCATATAGAAGGTAGGCAAACTTCGCAACCATTGATTTTCCGAGAAAATAAAAATCAGGGAAATAAATTGCAGCGTTAAGTACATGCTTAAGACGAAGATATTGTTGACTTAACGCAATGAATAATGGTATATAGAAGACGACTGTATTATTTTTATTGTTATTTTTACTATTTTACGTATTGTGTCATCATGCTATTAGATCAAGTAATATTGTTTAATATAGAAAAGTATATATTTTTAACATTTTTTAAAACACTATCCAGTGACAAGCGCCTGTGGCCTGAGTGAATAAATGTCCTGTCGTATAATGCCTGGCCCCAAGATTACGAAAGTTTGGAGTATGATTTAATGAAGCTCAAGTTGTATACATGGGGATTTGTGGACCAAACTGAGTGGAGCGTTAATTCGTACTCCAAATTTGTTTTCGTAATTCCGTACCCATGATTGCGTTTCAAAATAAGGGTCGGACTATTGTCCTGCCTAAATATGGGCTATTGATTTACTATAACAGGTAACAGGTAACCTGACTTCCGGTACGATCCTTTCACGAGACTCAGACCTGGCTTCGAGATTACGAAAAATAATATTTAGAGTAAGATTTCATACCCAACTTAAAGTTTTGTTCACAAATTCCCGTATTAAATTTGAGCCTGCACATGTCACATGACATCGTACTCAAAACGTCTAGAAATGTCGGGCTCAAGGCTCCGTTGCTCGGCACACTTGTAGCTACAATTTAATGTAAGTTAAGTGTTATATAATTAGGAAACCGCTAAAAATGCGAGTTCATTGAGTGAAGAACTTTTATTTCTACAATGTAAATAAATAATATTGATGATATTATTATTATTATTATTATTATTATTATTATTATTATTATTATTGTTATTATTATTATTATATCATGGTCAGATAAAACAGGAGTAGCGATACAAGTTGGTAGTGCAACCAAACTTGCAGAGGACCCCTAACATTGAGTTACAGTCAATTGTACCTACTACAACTTCTAGTCTATTCTCTGAGTATAGTAACGGTGCCTTGGGTATTGTTTATCGAAGCTTTCATCACACCTACTACGAAACCATAAGGACTCATGTAACTATCTCTAATACATGGGGATCGTGCACGTACGAGAGCGCTATGGTTTCATAGTGGATATGAGAGCTTCGAGAAATGATACCCTTGCTTGTAAACAGATAAGCTTAGCCTTTCTGTAGCAGAAGGAGTCAGTGACAATACAAATGGTCTGTAGAGTTGATATACAACATTAAGTTGTTGGAAATTGGATATTGCATGATAATTAAATTTATGATAATCTTGTTTTAGATTTATGATATTTTGTTTTATTTTCTACAAGTCCTACAAGATGCATGGACCAGAGTTTATATACAACATTAAGTTGTTGGAAATTGGATATTGCATGATAATTAAATTTATGATATCTTGTTTTAGATTTATGATATTTTGTTTTATTTTCTACAAGTCCTACAAGATGCATGGACCAGTGACATATATAAAGACCATTAGAATATTATTGGTGATTTATATATGGCACATGTGCAGAATATAACACTGAAGTAGATCGATGGTCAGAGACGTTGGATCAATATGTTTCATGTGTTAAAAGAAACGTCTTTTTACGACTTGAAGGTAGAACGTATCATACTTAATATGTCATACATAATATGTTAACCGTGTTGGAGATGGTACATAACCAGAATCTACTGGGGCCGTATTCTTAAAAGGGTTTAAGTCAGTTTCTGAAGAACAAATATATAGTAAAAACTGACATTATTATTATTATTATTATTTATATGTTGTTCTAACATGTATATTTCAAATAATTATATATCAAGCGTGACGTAATCTATGCTAATGATTTCTCCCTATGAATAACACAGGTGTGAAATAAATAGATCAGTAACTTTTGGCTAATACAATTCTACAACAATGTCATTGTGCATTAGCTATATGAAGACTCTTAGTGAATGTCAAATAAAATTGTTTTTATGCACAGCATAATATGTTAACCGTGTGTTTACCATACCAGTAGAGGGTATCCAAATCTGTGCTAAGTGGCTGTTGTGTTCTACACGGAATGGGTTAACTACGTATGGAGTGTTCCCTCGAGAAAGAGTCCCTTTTATTGAAGACGAATCCATTAGGAAGTGACAAACTTTGAAGGAAAGCAAGGTTTCCCACTCGTCTCCTTGTCCTGTGATTGGCCAATATTACCCAGACACAGCTTGTGATTGGTCAGCTTAATCAAGACACTGTTTCCCTGTCGAATCATTTCATGAGAGAAAAAACAACCCACACCACTTCACTGTTTGTCGTCATACTTGGTTTCGGAAAGACGCGCAGAACGGATTCTTCCATGCGATAATCCTTATAGCTTATAAGCTCTATGACAGCGCGTGCCGATTGCTTTATTCGAACCGTTTGATCTTGACTGGATTATCACTATTGCCAGAATACGAGACAACTGATAAAAATAGTACCCCTCAAGAACTAGACTTGAACACCATAGATTCAATGTTAATTCCGGACGATGGGTTAGAGCCAGAACCCCTCATCTCAACTTTACCTCAAACCGAGTAAATCGCATTTGAAATGTTGGGAAGCAACTAAAGATACAAACACTCACTTTTGCTCGATATCCATTCGCTAGGTGACAACACCAACTCTGAAGACTATATAGCTTTAATTGTTTACCTGTAACTGATTAGTATAAATGTGTGTGTTTGTGTGTGTGTGTGTGTGTGTGTGTGTGTGTGTGTGTGTGTGTGTGTGTGTGTGTGTACGTGTGTGTGTCTGTCTTTCCGTGTGTGTGATTGGAGCCAACTTAATCCATTATACGAGGAAGGATTTCAATTACTCGCACACATCATCTGTGTAGAGGACGGCGGGCATTAGTGACAGTAGCGCATAGTGTTGCAGTAATCACGCTGGGAATGACAATAATTGTAATGCGGCAGTAGGCACTGTTGTCGACATTAGTAAATCAGGATCTTCCACGTATACTGATGTAATTTAATATGTTTATTCTTGACATTTTTTAAGTCTTAGAGGACAATCTTTGGCGTATCCTCCGATCTGAAGAGGCAATTATCCTAATAATATTCTTGGAACATTTTTCGAATATTTCGTCAAGTATATTCGTATGCGAAAGTATATAAGCAATAGTCCAATCTAACATATTTTTAAATATAATATGAACA
>JAUTBV010155892.1:0-10337 GCA_032361325.1 Lepetodrilus fucensis | reverse complement strand
TGGCCGTGGTATTTCAACCAATGGGAACGCTAGAAACTGATACGTCCTACTAGGTGGATATCGTTTCGATACGTCACTTTGAAACATCACGCTGGGGTAATAAATATAAATATATGCTTCTCAGCTCTACTTTCCCCACCACGTATACAACGTAAAAAATACTTCCAAATGATGTATTTATCCAAAAGGTAATTAATTAAATCGCAGCGATAGAAACTTATTTTAAAACTTACTAGCCCGAATAGTGATACAAATAACAAACGTTATGAATTTCTACTAGTCCTTATGATACCTTTAGCATTGGGAGAAATGGCCCGGGCGAGAGGACTAGTGTTAATTTCGATACCTGTAAATGAGACCAAATTTGTGGCAATTCCACAAACAGAATAATTGTTCACTACTCAATAAAAAGTTGTTGAAAATGACATACTTGGAGCTGATGTGGTGGACGCCATTGATGGCAGACCATACTGTCTGAGCAGACGTGCGTTCTCTTCGCCTTTCCCACTAAATCTGTAAATCTGTTTGTCTGAATTCTTTGCGCTGAAATGAAATTAGACAATCTATTCAATTATCAATTGACATTGTCTATCAAGATACCATAATATAAGAAAACAGTATTTAATACATATGGCAGGATGAATGAATTAGTGTCTTACATTACAGCAGGATGAATGTATTTACTTTAACCCTCTCCATGCTGAAGGCAACCGGAGATGCCCTTAAGAGCAGTTTATGTGCCTAATCCAACAGGGAGAGGGTTAAAAAGAGTATCTAAAAGACTCAACATAAAACTGTTAACAGTTGAAACATTATCTAAGAATTGACCACCTAAACCACCAATACTAAACTGTTCAGCTAAAATACAATGCTGGGGGACAATACCTGTTGAGTTTTTGACATGGCATCGACACTGGGGTGTTGTTCTCCAGGGGTTTGAGTGGAACTCGAACAGGTGAGGGCGTCTTCAGAACATCGGCGTACGTCATGTAGTCCTGTCTATTTTCTCCTGTATTGGACACATCGCCAAAAGTGATGGCCCGGGCAACACCACTCTTCTTTTTCTCCAAGCAAAATCCATCCTGAGAATTTTCTTTTTCGTTTGTGTTGTGTTCTTGCAAACAAGTTGGCTGGGATTTCGTCACAGTAGCAGATCCCTGTAGAGGTGAGTGGGGCACTGGGTTTGATCCGTGACAATTCTCCATTGGATGTGAGTTTGTAACTTCACTTGATCTGTAAATATTGACCGAGTTCTTACTCGGAAAGTTCGTGTTCTGCAGAACGTTGTCAGATATCACATACTTAGCTAGGTTGAGTTTGGGAATATCCGACAAATTTTCAGTTGGACTCTGGGAACACAAGTATGTCTGCACTGATCGAGGGATTGGGATAGGGGAGACAACTTGTGCTGGAAGTGGTTTCTGAGTCATGGGTAAACACGTTGCATGTCGATAGGGGCTGTTCGCATCTAGACATTCTACAGTCTGACGAACAACTGCACTTCGACTGAATGGACTCTGACATAAGTATTCAAATTCAATCTTTGGTTCATAGGACTTGTTGGTCATCAATGGGACAACCATGCCAGACTTTGGACTGTTACACGAGACTGTGCCAGACAATTGTCCATCATTAGAACCGCCAACCTGCAGACCATTTGAAGTACTGAGGGTGAACGTACTATCCAAAACACTTCCAGGTTTCTCTTGGCCTGTGTGAGGAGCTAACCTAGAGATTGTATCGTTCAAGTGCGAGTAGCTTCGACTCTCGCTGATGGAGTGACTGTTGTCTAACTCCAGGGAACTGGCTGGGGGCTGGCCGTGCGCTGTCGTTAAGGATGGCAGACTTTCACTGGTACGTAGGCATGCAAACTTCTTGAATGAAGGCGTGTGGCCAGCAAGGCACAGCTGTGACGTCAGCTCGGAGTCTGGCTGTGATTCAGAGTTGGGCCCGCTCTGTGTGTGTACATCGTTACCACTACGACTGGTGAGTACTGCCACAGAGCTCTGTGCTGGTATTCCTGTACCAATAGGATAAATACTTGATTATTAGTACAAGAAAAGTTCATCCTAGAAAGACACTATTGCATTGTAATTTCATTAGTCTGTGAAATCGATATCGAAACAAAGATATTTACACATAGTTAAGGAAAATTATTATTATTATCATAATAATTTATTGGACAAATAAAAAATAAGAGTAAGGAGTTCACCATTAATTGTGACAGAGTTGAGTAATGGCAAGTTGATGATGTCAGCGACAGACACCGGGCTCTCATCTCTAGTCTCGTCCTCCCAAGTGACATCGCGACCATTGACCATGTATGACACAGCGTCGTATTCCTCCACGAGGTCAGAGGTTGCTAGGTTGTGACCTTTCAAGATAAAATGTTGTTTCCGCACTAGGTGGAGAAGACTCGCCAACATTCTGGAAGGAAAGTAACGAAAAAGTCAAAAGATGTGATTTGTAAAATTCACTAACATTGATGTCAGGTGCCTGGCATAACTCTAAGACAACCATAGCCATAGGCTCAGCTTTATCACCAGTTATAATTAGTGATATAATGTATATAAATGTATAGCAGATTTGTAACCAAATTTGTAAATCACGCAAATTAATGCGTCACTAATTTAATGCGACCTCTAGATTTTAGACGTAAATGCGACACCAATAAAATGCGAACGGTCATGTCTCCATAGATGTTTCTTACCAGTACTTACCTTTAATGCGCAGCAATTAAATGCAACAATACAGCGGTCGCATTTTTCGCATTAATATTCTGCTCGCATTAATTTCATGATTTACAGTAATCACAATTGTCTGTTGCCATGTCTGTGTTGTTGTTGTACTTTCATGCACTGTGTTGTTGTTGTTGTTGTTGTTGTTGTTGACATCATTTTGACAGTGTTCTTTGACATTATTCTTTGATGTTGTTATTTGACGTTGACGTTGGACATTGTTGTACAGGCGGGTGGGCGTGACATGCTAAAGCGGAGCTGCAAGGCTCTGGCGGAGCACATCAAGGTGGAGTGTGACTCCGTGGATCTCACTCAGAAGATCCAGGACATGAAGCTTCATTGTCTGCTCTTCCTCAACATTCCAAGGTCAGACACGTCTCGGCATTTCTTTTTATTCTTAGACATTATTACATCTACATTAGTGATAAGATAATTTCAAACTTAATTTCTGAATTCCTCTTGTATTTCAGCCATTGATATTTGTATTATGAATTAAAATAAAAAAAATACCTACATAATGTTTCAGGTATGCTGGTGGTACATTGCCGTGGGGCAACCCCACCACAATCGGGTTCGAGCCTCAGCGTCATGACGATGGCTACTTGGAGGTGGTGGGATTCACATACTCATCTCTGGTAAGTGTCAACTTCTGAAAAATAGAAACTAAGTAGTGATTTCCATATTGTATGCTATAATTCTAAATTAATTAAATTCTTAAATATTTCTATGGTAAGCTATTTTTTACTATTTTTTAAAAATTAAAAATGATTTGTATATTTTATCTTTATTTTTTTAAAAATATTTCTTGTCACAAGTCATTGATTGGCTAAAGCTGTCTCCTAGCAACCATGGCATATCACAGGCATCTGAGTTAAATAATACTGAAAGGTTGTCCTAATTTGTTCTTAAATTTATTGATATTAATGTAAAAAGACAACACAACTATTTATTTAGTTAGTTTTCTTTTTGCTAGACACTGATGGGCTAGTGTTTATCTCCAGACAATCTTGTACATGGACAGTCTTATTTGAATATTCATCATATCAAAAATATGCTGTTTTTAAGAAATAAAAGTTAATTATTTATCTAGTTAAAAACATAAAAGTTAATTATTTATTCAGTTAAAATAATAACAGTTAATTATTCAGTTAGTTTTCTTGTCACTGATTGGCTAACATTTCGTTGTCACTGATTGGCTAACGTTGGTCTCCAGGCGACGCTGTATGTGGGCGGTCACGGTGAGCGGCTGATCCAGTGCCGCGAGGTAAAGCTGACGACGTACAAGTCCATGCCCATGCAGCTTGACGGGGAACCATGCCGACTCCGTCCATCAATCATCACCATCAACTTCCGCAACCAGGCCAACATGATCATGAAACCCAAGCGACGTGGATCCATGCCAATCATAAACGAGTATGTATAGAGAGTCCATACAAGTAGTGTCGCTGCAGGATTTTACGATTGCTTCAGATAATATGTGTACTGACCCAGAGATTACATAACTTTCTTGAGTATGATTTCTCGCTCAATTCAAAGTTTAGTTAACAAATTTCCAACGTAAAATTTGAGCTTGAGTATAAAATCATACTCAAAAGGTTCCGTAATCTTTGGGTTTCTGGTGTAGGTTATTTTTGTCTAGAGTTTGGTATGTAGGTTAGTTTGGTCCACACGGGATGTTTCTGTTAGTATTGGGTATCATGCTTGGGTTTCTTTTATTGATGTGGTAGATATAGAAAGCATGAAAAAGCAATACATAGAGAGAAAAATGTCAATCAAAATGATTTATTCAGATTATTTTCACATTCATTCTGTATCGGACCCCAAGATAACCAAATTTCTTTAGTGCAATTTCATGTTCAACTTAAAGTTTTGTTCACAATTCACCACGTAAAATATGAGTCTGAGTATGAAATCGTACTCCAAAAGTTTTGTAATCTCGCAGTCTGATATTGATTATATAACATTAATCAGATTAAACTTATATTCTTATTATGTAACAGCTGTCTACATCACAATTTCAGTCACAATCCTAACCTATGAAATGCCTTTAATCGCCACACTCCTATTTCAGCCAATCACATCAGGGTTCCTCTCAGATGGTATCAGTCCAGCTATAGTCCCGATTTTGCCTTTTTCAGTCCTCCACTGCTTCCAGAGAGATTGCGACTCCAAGTGAGTCGGATAAGCATGGCTGTATATGAAGCCATGCATTACGACAAGGAGAAACTCCGCGAGGCCTGTAAGTGTGGTCGCAGTGCATGAAGAGATTAGATTTGGCACCCTTGCCACAGCTTATACTAGACGTGTGCATATCTATATATTTATCTATATAATCACCTGTAGCTAGCTAGTACACCCACCCCAATGTCCACCCCACCCCAAAGCTCACGCCCAACACAAGCCCAAATATTCATGTTGTTCTTCCATGTGTATTCACATGTCACTCATGAAAAGTAAATGCTAAATATTTTTAGATGTAGGTTTACAATTTCATCATGGCTATCCTAATATCCTAATTGATAATCCCAGCAAGTAAATTGTTCTCATAGTATAATTAATGCCATTGTTATTGGTTTTCTCCTGGAAGCTGCCCTACTTGCTATGAATCCAGTCTCATTGTCCATGCCCCTGTATCTGACCAATGGCAGCAAAGCTTGCACCCCTAAGCCAATCATGTTGTCTGTACCATTACATATCTGACCAATTGTAGCCAAGCTTGTCCCCTAAGCCAATCATGTTCTCAGTACCATTATTTTCTGACCAATGGTGACCAACTGCTCCATGACCCCAACCACACCTGTACAAACCATGAAAGCAAACATTTATCTCTTTTACTCACCGGTTCTCACTAAATCTCACTAACACTCACTAGATCATGATTTATCATCATGCACCTGCTAATCTCACTCACTCAATAGTTTGATGCTAACACATTGTATTGCCTGATTTACAATATATAACGTTCTATATATTTCTATATATTTTTTTTTTAAAAAGAAGATTTTATTTGTATTGAATTTGGAATTCTTAAGAACCAGAAATTGGTTCAGTGTTACAAATTAATTTCTTGAAATCATTTTTAGCAGAATTCAATGACATTATACTAAATAATAATTAGTAGATTTCATCATTCTAACATCTAGTATCGCTATTTTCAGAGCTTTTAACCATTATCATACTTGCATCTTTATAACATACCTTTGGGCAATGTACCTTTAAAAGAGTGGGATGAATATTAGTGTATAATTTTTAATGACAGATTACATTCATGAGTAATAGATTAGTCCTTCAGTTTCCCTAGAGCAATATTAAATATGATCTTCTCTCTTCTTAACATAGATTACTTTTAAGTATAGATGCACAAGTAATAGTACAGTAGTTATTTTTGTCACATATTTTCTGTTCATTGCATAGAAAGTAGCTGAACATTATTCGCTTGAATACACCATTCACGATCATTTGCCTGCAATTCTAGAATCCCATAGATCTACACTCCACCATTTTGTTTTAAAGGAATTAAATTAACATATTTCTTCTGGGAAAATCCTATATCATTAAGAAAATGTTAAATGAATATCTAACTCAAATAATTCATAAAATGAGCAAATAAGAAATAATCTGCAAAACAAAAATTAAAACAAAGATTGTTTTATAAATCTGTTGCTGTTGGCAATTGGTCACATTCTGCAGCAGTTTGAATGTAGACACGTTGCCATTACGAGGCATTGGGCTGTTTGTTTTTGTCAGCGATCCCGCTAGGAATCATCGTGGTCGACAACAATGCAGATCTGGATCAGGTTCGAGAACAAATTAATAAGTTGGATCTGGTGAGTATATTTACTGTGAAGTGTTCAACAACAGCTACTGAAGTGTCATTTTGATGTTTTAACCCTAATTTTAACCCCAGTATTTCTTCAATAATATGTTAATGGGTAATCGCATATATATGTGAAAGTTTCCCACCATGACCTTAACCTTCTCCATGCTGAAGGCAACCAGAGATGCCATAAAGAGCAGTTCCTTTGTTTATTCCGGAGGGAAGAGGGTTAATAGGCAACAAATGACTCATTTTTGACAGGAGCTGAAAGTGCATTGATTATGCATTATGCAGAATAGTTTATTGAAACTACCAAGATTATTGAAACTTTTTGCAAAACTCATGCTAAACTCAAGTTTTTGTTCACAAATATATATAAAATGTGTTTGAGCATGAAATCATACTTAAAATATTTTGTGATCTCGGACCTAGTGAATGTGAACAAAGGGAGATAACTGTAAAGTCTAGTGCTTATCAACCAAGGGAGATAGATAAACATACAGTCATCACGAACCTCTTCATGGAAATGGAACTGATCTCCACAATTGGTTACAAAACCTAGTTTAAGTACGATTTCATGCTCAATGGAAAGATTTGTTCACAAATCGCCATTCAAAAATTTGAGCTTGAGCATGAAATCATACTCAAGAAGTTTTGTAATCTCAGGGCTAGACCTCCCAACAGGATGTGAACCTCTATCTCGCTATGATATACATTGATTCCCATCTAGCGTTGCAATTTATATGTTAAAATAGCATTAGAAAAGATTAATAACAAATTCCAATGAGTAAAATTTGAGTATGCAAGAATATGTTTCCAGAACTTCCGGAATGGAGAAGATATCCCACCAACAACAAATCAGTCGCTGCAAAAACTCTCAAAGAAATGGTGCTTCCTAGACTGTAAGTGGTTTGTGTGGGGTAATATTCCTCTGTAATGTCCTCTAATTTGTCATAGTCATACCTGTTACCTATGTAATCCAATTAATGCTTCATTATATACTCAACAAAATAAACTAAGGTATACAGAAATGTTGTGGGGATGTTTTCTACCAAACTTTAGAATTTTGCTTAAGGAATTTGGTGCCATTTTTCTTCAAATGTGTCTGAAGAGTACCTGGAGCCTGTAGATGTTTTCAATCTTAATTCAACAAACTAATGCATGATCGTATACTGGATATATATATGCACGTGATCGCAAAAGTTTCTGAAATTTCTTGGTTTCACAGCAACCACAGCAGAACGTTTTTTTCGCATCGACCGTGCCCAGGAGAACCTCCATTATATCACGGACATCTCATCAGAGGACCTGTACATACTCGACCCTGACCTCTCGCCCACTGCAGAGGTCAAGGCCACCAATGGGGAGAAGATACCGGTCGTGCTGGAGAACAACAACTCCAAGACGACCAAAGACGGCGACATCATTTTCAATTTTCCTGTTGCGCAACCGAAGTCGCCTCGTCTGAACCAGTAAGCTATCTTTCACGTGGGAAACTTCACACGTTATGCATCATCGACCTTTTATATTTATAGACATTTGCAACGATTCATATTGGGTTACATTTATTTGGAATGTTTATATTTACATTTACTAGACGTGTACTGTTCTTGTATATATGCAATACATTTATGTAATCATTTGTTTTGACAGGTATGTTATTGTTATAATTATTATTATTATGGTTATTATAGATCTTAGTCTAGTACAGTTATGTGGCATTTAGTTCTTGAAATATTGTCATGAACATTTATCATTTGAAATGTTTGTTTTTTTAATGTATGGAATGAAATTGTGTTACAATGTTCAATTTACCTAATTTTTCTCTACTGAAAAATCACTAACATCTCCAGACATTTCAAGTTCCCCAAAGTCTATATAACACAACATATACTAGTAACACGAATAGTGGCTTTCCATAAAAGGACAGACAATGAGAGAGACACTAGCCAATCAGTGCACTTTTTTTTAATGAATTAAGTCTGTATTTTGTCCAGATCCTGTTACCTCCCTTTGTTTTTATCTAAGCAGGAAGAGAAACAAGAAAATCTCATATTCGCACTCGGAAAGAATGAAGAGTTTCGACAGAAGCCGCTACATGGCAAAGTCAAGGTTCTAAAATATTCTTTAGTTCTGTACTATGCTAGTAAACCCATATGCAGTCTTCTTTGTTTTTTAAAAGAATAGTTAAAGGGAGATAACTTCATTCCCCATCACCCACATGCAGTTTAAATCGTAGAGTTCCATTTAGAGTAGTTCCTCTTGTGTAGACCTATACACCGATCATTCTGTGTTATTGTATCATAAAGATTAATTACTAAGATGTCCAGCTATCAAAACATTACATACTTCTTGTACAAGTAGATTTTTGATGTTATATATCAGAAAGTTTTCAATGTCCTACATTGAAGGTTCTGGTTTTGACATCCCATGTTTCTTTTGCTAGTGCGACTGGGTTCCAGCCAAAGACTTCCCAATAGTGGCATTTCTTTTGCAAAACCGGCTAGATTTTGTGTGCCCAGTTTAAGGTATTTCCGGCGGCTAGATGGCTTTATTTGCAAGCTGCCCAACAAATTTCTATCCGACTTGTGCCAGTATCTGGTGACCGGCGCTGTTTGGCTGGAGGGGTCAGTTATGTTGCTTGATTTGCACTTTCGCCATCATGTGACATATACTGTTGCAACATTCAAAGAAGCTAACTACTTTCTGTCAAATAGAGCAGCCCTAATAATGTCTTCAGATTTCTCCAGCAGAAGTATTGCATAGTGCTCGCTATGTTCTGTATTGAGATTTGACTGTGGAGGGTTTGTAGAAAGAACATAGGCCTAATGGATTTACTTTGAACCTGTTCAAATTTTAAAAAAATTGGAAGAGTATATGGTTGTGTAGTACACTGCGAATGCAACCATGACATGTGCATACCAGACATGTTAGTCATGATATTAGTGAAAGAATCTTGAAAGCAGGTTGATACCTCAATCCGATTAACCAATAACCAATCAATGAATCACTTGTAAGCTTCACATCTTGGTTTTGGGTCACATTTTGAAAATGTCCTGCTTATCACGTGATCTCGAGATACTTCTGTCCTTCCTTTTGGTTAGATATCTCTAGGAAGACATTGTGGAAGGATGCCGTCTTCTATGAGGACATTATATTACAGTATGTCTGGTGATCTCTGCAATGTTTTGATGGCTGGACAAGTTTACCTATTTCAATTAATAGCAACTTCTATTGCTTAGTATTTTAAAAGTATTTAGTAATGAATAATGATGATGATGATGATGATGAATATCTCTTTATATTTTTGGTAATTTTCAGGATTGTTCATTTCTTCTTCTTATTTTATTAAAATAATTTCTTCATTCTTACTTTTATAATATGGAACCCATCCCAACTGCAGCATAAAACTCGCTAAGTTTGCATTTATCTCCATTGAGTGAATTATTTTCTGTCTGCATTTGTTCCCCACTTCTACAGCGAACTAACTCCAATTTGAAGAGATTTTGCAATAGTTTGGTGATGCTGTTTTGTGTTTTCCCGCATATATTTTAAAACTATATCTCTTCATACATTATGTTCTTAATATTATTATTTTTTGGTCAAGTATGTTCTCACTAATGTGATTGAATTTCAGAATATTTCTTGATGAAAGATAAACATATATATGTCCAGGGATCACTTTGGGATTTTGGTCAGGTGGGTCATGGGCCCATCTGACCAAAATTCTATGGGCCCAAGGGCCCGAGGATCAAATAGCATATTATATTGGTTGTGTCAAT